>CM056395.1:22456074-22549295 GCA_029718625.1 Synaphobranchus kaupii | reverse complement strand
AAGGTGTTTACATATAAATTTGGTAGTAGTTAGGAACATGTCTGTTAACAGTCCTCCGATGTGCTATCTTGGGGGCTAACACATTGGTTGTGAATGCTTAGCTCAGTCCCATTTTCAAAATCTTCCGTTAGATGCCGTTTTTGTGGGCACAATGCGGGTTGCGTGTAATTCAGCCGTGGCGTTTGTGTCTAATCAAAAGTTGAAGTAGAGTGAAAATAAAATATACAAAAATATTATAATTACACGAAAAATAAATAAATAAATAAAATAATACAAATTAAAAAGATATATACAATTTGCTAGAACTGATCAGATTGGGACTATGTTACATTGTTAATTTATTTATTTATTTTCCCTCTTAATTTATGGCAGGCTGTCACATATTGTGCAGAAAGTTTTATCTCTCTCTCTCTCTCTCCTCTCTCTCTCTCTCTCTCTGAGAGCCCCCTCTGTGTGCTGGAAAGAGACTGAAGAAGAGGCAAATTGAATTTAAGTTTTATTCCTGCTTTACGTATTTCCGGGCGACAGGACTGGCTACACGTAGTCCGTTGTCCCTACATATACCGATGTAAGATATGACCTATATGCGATAAAACTTGCTCTGGAAAAATGGCATCAGCTAAGAAAGTTGAAAGTGTACAGTAGGCTAATTGTGAACTCTTAAACGCTTAAAACATTTGGCCTGTTTGAAGGTCAACTACCCCATCACTCACACAACATATCAGATTTTTTTTTTTCCACATCCACATTATTTACGTAAATAAATACATAACATCTATATGCTCTATCCCCATGTGCTGATACTGGATATATTGTAAGGTGAACTAGATACATTCTAACATGGGTTTACAGCTTTTTCAAATATGAGTTTCCCAGTTGCCTGGTAAGCGGTGTCAGGAGGGTGCAAAGAGGCTCCGTGCACCTCAAATCGAATTTATCACTGAAGGAAGTGATTCTGAATTTCCATCTGCAATCCAGTCCCAGTAATGGATACGTGTTTGGGGAACAAAAGCTTTTCCCGTTGCATAAACACACATACGGTGCTTCAACGTGAAAACAAAGTCCATTTAAATCCATCAAAACAAAAAAAATTTTTTTTTGGAAAGCGTATGCCAGGTATGTCGATTATATGTGAATGCAAAAGCTGGCTGCTCCATGCCTGGTGGCTTTGGGCAGAGAACGCATCATATTACCGTTACTCATGCAAAGGCTTTGCACGTCCGTATTACAATGTTGCTGCTTGTCGTTGTGATCAAACGTCACTTATCCCATTGAATAGCCATCATCTGAGATTCGTCTCCCTTTCATCTGCCCAATGTGTTTTATGTCACGAGGTATCAGTCATTGTTTCCACACAAAGTTAATTAATCATTAATGAAAAGTAATCATTAATGAAACACACATAGCTTCCTTTGGTGTCAGCATTAATCTATAACGATTTTCCTTAGTCTACTTAAACCCTTGTGTGGTGTTCGTGTTTTTATTACTCACCCAGTGTTCGCTGGGTCTGGTGGACCCACAACACTATTGGGTTTTTAAAACAATAAAGCCATAACAATTTACGTAAAAATACTTCACAGATATTGTCTTTATCTCAATTACAAGCAATATAGCATATATGGTTAATATTGACCATATACCTCTGCTAGATCGCATTTATCAATAAAAGTGATATTTGTTTTTTGTGATAAAATGTGATTTTTGTGTTCTTTTACATGTTCATCACAGAAAATGGGCCAAGGCCAATGAGTCTCAGGTTGAAAAAATTATGAATTGTATCATTTTTCGAACACCACACAAGGGGGTAAATGCACTACGGTGATTGTAACTGTGGCCAGGGGCGTGATTTGACACTGCGTTTTATTTACTTATTCTTCTTAAACAATGGCGTGCGTCTGAGGTAGCATTAAAAAGTCTCATGGACTTTTTTTTTCTTTTTCTTTTTTAAAGAAAGTACAGTTGGCCATCAAAAGTACAAAGGGCCTAAATCAACCCCCCCATGCAAAAAGCTTTCACCTATTATCTTCCACAGATGAGCATTTCGGTCAGGACGACTCACGTATTAAATGACATGTTTAATGAATGAATGTGCTGCATAATTATTTTAGTTGAATGGATCTGCTTTAGTACTGCTCCGGAGCACGGGCATCTCCCCCCGCTAAACAGGAGATCACCAGAAACCCCCCCATACTAAAGCAGATCCAAACGACAGGTGGAAGCTGGGGTGGTGGAGGGTGACAGTAAATTTATTTTAACACAAGCCGTAAGCAAACAAAGAGCAGCGCATCAGCATTCAAGCAATACAGAGAGAACTGATAATTGGCTTAAAAAGGGGCGCTCCATTAGAGGGGTGTGCATGTGATTGGTTGAGTATGGGACGCTTGATTGCTAGCCGACCATGGTCGGCTATGATGAGAGTTTCCTGACAGAACTTGCTCTGCGCACGTTAAAACGTTTGCGACGCTCATTTGTGGGTTCAGTTTCAGCATTTCACAACTAAAGGAGGTCATTGTTGTTCCGTGTATTTTTACACTGTCGTTCTTTGTATTGTAGTTGGTTGCAGAAAACCTCAAGATAAGACATTAACTTAGTCATTACTCCTACCACCCTATCCAATTTATTAATCCTGCTATTTATGTATTTTTTAATTAAAATAAAACAATAAAAAATGTACATAAAATCTTTCAAATACCTTGTTTAGTATCTAGCATTTAGTATTTAAATAATAGTAATTCGTATTTAACATCCAAGCTTTCTGTAATCTATTGGTGCCCAACAGCTGCAAGTACATCCTTAAAATAAATGCATTTCCTTACCGGTCCACAACATTAAGCAACCCTGACTGAGTCTGTCCCCTCCAAGAAAATGTAAGATGTATTCTCCATTTCTTTATATAGATATACGGCATGTCCAGCAATTCCTGCAATCCAATTGCAGTGCATGGATCTTCTCGAGTGAAATTATTACCTTGAATAAATTGTTCTCAGGCCAGCATCTAAGCTCCTTGCTGTATACTGGATATGAAAAAATAAAATGAAGAACAAACATCATCACCTACTGTTGAAGTAACTATGGTGACAATTTCAAAAGAAAGTATGAAGACAACAATCAAATATGGAATCTAGGTTGACATTGGAACGTGCACATAATGGTTTTTGTGTTCATTCCATGCCGTATGATTAAATCAGAGTAAATATTAATAATAAAGATATCCTTGTCTTGGAAACAAACAACTAACATAAATAACCATGGGACATTTAGAACTGCAATTTCGATAGTAATCTTATATAGTGCGTCCTGTCACAGGGTGCAATGCACATGTAAATGTAGGCATGAGAGGGTATCTCAGTGCATTTTAATTCTCAAGTTTGCTGAGAGTATATTGTAATGGTCTGCCATTAACTGAATGCATTCTGCATTGCATTGATTAATTTTGGTAAGACATCAGTTTGGTTATTAGTGAATGCCATACACAAGCGGCCACCAGTTTTTTTAGGGGTACGTGGTTCACAACCCATCGACGAGCAGGTGAGGAGCCTATGTTTTTGCAGTATTTTTGGAAATGGAACTTGTGCACAAAATGGCCTCTAAATATCAGTGTCTCTACTGCTTTTATAGATGCAAACTAGGCCTACCTTTACCCTACATCATTTGAGTATTTAACCTCTTTCCTACCGAGGGCAAAATAGGCCAATTTTCGCCTGTTTTCACTAGTGACAAACAAAGGTGGTTATCTCAAAAACTATAAATGGTACAAATATGGTTCATGGCTTTTATTAAAGAAGACACCTGCAGTATTACGACTAAGTAGTGAGAACTCATAGAAATGCCAGTTTTTGATACTTAACTACAACAATTTATGTACAGAAAATATAAAAAACTAAAAAACGGGTACCTACATTCAAGTTTGAAGAATTTTTACCTGGGGAGCTACAAATGCAATCAAGGAAATGACTCCTCTATCTGATTCATCAATATGCTGCCTACCTCTGGGTAACAATCTGCGTGTCAATATCTCAAACCATTCAAATTCTACAGGGTTTTTTTCAGGTGAACCTTTTTCGTTATCCAAATGGTGCCAAATGGTGCCAAATGTGCCAAAAATGGCAATGTTCCAGAAAGGTCTCAATATGATTTATTTTTTAGGTTTTTACAAAAAAATGAGATAATTTGTCAATATTGGCAATAAAAGTTCATTTTTAGACGTGTTCTTGTTGCTCTTCATATTACACAACTAACTACCCGAGGTCACAAAAAGCTGTCAAAACCCATGTAGCAGCACAGTGAATCTTGTGTATTTCACCAGAGCCCCATTAGCCAGAAATGAGTCCAGGAATGTGCAAACAGGTTTTCAAATGAATAATGGGAATAGTATGAAACTTCCCTACACATTACTGCTAGCCAGTCCTGTCCTTTTTTCTGTTGCCACCTCCTATGACAGGGACGTTGGGGTTGGGTTTTAGGAGGCAAAACTTTATACATGACAAACATATATCAACTATATACAAGTGCACTAAGGTGTACTACTAAAAGTGCAGTGGATAAAAAATCAAAAGTCCACCAGTTTCCTAGATAAAAAATAAAAACACCCCTGCTGTAACAAATAAAAAGATCCTTGCCCTCTAATTGCTGAAGTTACCGTATTTACACAAAGAAAGTACAAAATGGCAGGGTCCAAAAAGCTAAAAAAAATGAACTAAAAACAAAAAAAGGCAAAGGATCAAAACATGGGGGTGGAGGGTGAGGAGAGATTATTTAACCATTCATACAGAAGCCATTTAGACTACACATTCCCTCAGGAGAGCGATCTGCATCATTACAAACCCCACTAACACTGTCCATGGAATTGTCCACCATGTTGATATACCCATTAGTCCCCCTTATACAACAACAATCAACAATAATAATAAACAAGTACTCCCTGATGTTATCATGTTCTCTCCCTCATACCATGCATAAATTGCCATTTTGTTTACCTGCACAGCCTTCTGTACTGCATACAGAACAATTTACTCATGTGGAACAATGACTTTACTAAACACTTCCAGAAGCCATTTCACACTCAAAAAAATCGATTTAGTAGCTCATCTCAGACACAAATAGATAGCTAGCTGCTTGTTACCTGTAATTTTGCTTGCTAGCTTGCCACTGTAAAGGTAATACTATCTATATTAATTTAGCTGAGAGGGACCGATTTTATGCATAAGTATATAAGGTTAGTTAGCTTCACAGAAGAAACACAGGGATTCACGCATTGCAGCTAAATTGCACATTTCCTTCGATGCTTACACCAAACTTACAACATCTGTGTTGTTGGCAACGCCACGTAACACGTGCGAGTTTGTCAACACAGACAATACACCCTAAGTTTACTTCATAAATTATTTATCATACCGTTGGAATGTGCAATTTGTAATATTAATTGTATGAAAAACAATAAAATACAGTTGACAATGTAATTACGAACCCGCATGGCATTGCGTGAATTCACACTGGTATATCGAAAAATCGGTAATACCACCAGCCCTAATGACGTTACCTGCCATGGCGAAATTCAATGCGTTTATAGCATAACACTGTTAGTATGATAAAACAACTTACATGTCAGCAACATCATCTCGGTCATCAGTGGATTCAGCGTCACTGAGACAGGATGAGTCTCCCTCGGCAAAAACATCTTCTGGCTTATCCAGTTCGTCTAGCACTTGGTGCACGGATAAACGCCTCAAAAATCTCGACATAACTACACAAAAACTGTATCAAAAATACTCTAAAGTAAAAAAATGTAACTGCGGGCCTTACCTAATTAATTGTGCTTTGCTAAACGGAATGTAGCGAGCTACGCTACAAGGTAAAAACACTGCGCCATCTTGGTTCGATAATTACGCGTGGGTGCTACTTCCTTATACGCACGGCAAAAATTCCTTGATATACGATGGCTACAGTGTTGAATTAGGGCTCGTTTGAAAGATAAGAGTCTTGGCTATTGGCTGGAATATTTGACAGACAGTTTTAAAACCCAATGGAAAGCAAATAATACTCGGAGTGGAGGCAGGTCGAAGACAGTTTTTCCCACTTCAGATAGGCCTATTGTGCTATCAGTCAAAGAAATACACCCAATTGACGACGGTTTTGCATAATTCTCTGCAAACAAGTTCAAAACCACTCTGGCTAACATATACTAAGCCGTTGGATTGGTACTCCAGAAACTGGCTGAGTTTCACAACGCCAAAATGAACACAGCCGAACGAGTCGTAATCAAGTGCAAAAAAGCACAAGTCGGTTTAAAATTGGAAAAAAATCATGTACAGCCTTATGAAAGTTTTAAAGTATTTTTTCTTGAAGCCTAAAGGTATAATGATTTTTTAAACCAAAGTTTTGTGAAATACAATTAAGCAGAACAGTTTACCAGCACATTGTTTATGGTGTGACATCAAGCTGCAATACATGTTTGAGAATTAGGTCAGAGTTTCCAACGTTATTTACAAAGTTTTATCTCGACGTTTTGGGCTTAAAAACCACTTTCCCAGAAGGAATGGATATATCATAAGGATATTTAATCAAAATATTGAGGTGAGCAGTTTATTATATATTATTAAATTAATGAAATGTATAATTTAATAATTTCCGTCACGCCCGCGTTACCACTAGGGGGCGTTTGCTGGATATCAATGCTTGCTATCCTCTTAGTTTGCCATCTAAAAATATAGCTGCTATCCTGTTATGTATGCTTTTCCTTCATTTACATTGACCAAAAATGTAGAAATTGTTGTATAATGTTCAACACCAGAAATTATAGTTTTGATCATCATTTAACAATTAGCATGTTTAAAAAGGTGATATATTTCATGAAATATTTCAGTGCAGCACCTTTATATTAATTATCACCGTAACTTGTTCTTTCAGTTCCACACTTTCAGCGAGAACATGCATTCACTAGATTTTATCAAAATAGTATTTTCACAACATTTAAAACTTCAGTTCAGGAGGCTAATCTTCATTACATTAGTGTGCTCCACACACAGTGTGAAGTGCGTGCAGATAAAAGCTATCATAGCACAGTACCTTCAAATAACAAATAACTGCCACTCCTTCAACATTTCAAGGCAAAATGATTGTAATGTTGATTTCTCAGCATAACTGTCACTAGCTCTATTCCTCAATCTCATTAACTTAATCCTTACAGCCATGTAATTTCAGTAGCCATGCTAGCATGCATATCTCCTGCGATGGCTGCTATTGCGTACGCAATATATGGGGGCGCATATTGGACACAAATCACATCCATGCAGGGAAATTGCCTTATGGATTTAGACAAATAGATTTAGACAAAGTCCAGTGTTTGTGTCACTGTTCAAAATGACATGCAATGCAAACTGTGGATCACAAGCATGCAGTTGGCAAGGCACTGCTCTATTTGTGATTAACTTAATGGACTTTATTTCAAAAGGTGATTGGAGTTTAGAGCAATTTTTATGTATCAATGATTAGAAGTGAATCCTAGCAAAATAGCTGAAAATATTTTAAGCTTAGTCCTGACTATATCTCAGATTTTTCCTTTTTTAAACCAGTTGCCTTTGGAAATGGGATACCATGCAACAAGTGTAACCATGCAGCAAGTGTAACCATGCAGCATGGGATTGCAAGTTTAGTAGGGCTTTGTCTGCATAGGGAGGTAGCCCATAAATACTATATTAAGCAACTCTACTCTCACAAAGTTTGTGCTGTAGGCCAAACTGATACACGTTGTAAATATTTTAACATAACAGAGTACGCCATGGCATAGATGGCTGTATCAATGGCATGGAGCTGACTGGAATAAAAGAGTATTTTCGCAACTCTTAACATTTCACAAATATATTACAAATTATACACGCATAATCAAACACAGAGTGGAGATTTTTTGTTGTGACGTGACAAAGGACTGCCGACCGATTGAATAAACTGCAGTTTCTATGGTACTGTCCACCCCAAGACATGCTGACTTTATAGCCACACATAATCCTATTCATCTCTTTTTATTCACACTTGCACAATCCATCGCGTTCACTTCCCAGATTCATGATGCTGATAAACCGAGAGAAATAAGATCCCTTGGCCCTCTGGTGCAGTCCATCTGGGTAGCCCTTTTGTGTACTGAGAGGTCTGTGTGTGTGTGTGTGTGTGTGTGTGTGTGTGTGTGTGTGTGTGTCTGCGTGTGTGTGTGTGTGTGTGTGTGTGTGTGTGTGTGTGTGTGTGTGTGTGTGTGTGTGCGTGCGCGCGTGCAAGGTCTCTTGTGGCCAGACCCTTGACAGGGGTCAAAGCTTGTACCCGGTCAAGCCATGTCCCCCAACCAGTCGAATCCCAAATCTGAATCTCCGGTGTCAATACCCTCGTTCCCCAACCTTTTAGTGCAAAGTTCATAGGCACTCATCTAGGGCACCATCCGTCCGGGGGGGGGGGGGGGGTAGGGGGCGCCAGATGGGTCTCCAGCACACAAACACATAATCACTTTCCATGTTAAATATAATATATTGCAATTTATTAATTTTATTACTCTGATTATGATACGAACATGGTCAAAAATGCTCAAAAAAGTTGGGTCCGCAATCACTATTTCCAGCACACAAACACATGCTCACTTTCCATGTTAAATATAATATATTGCAATTTATTAATTTTATTACTCTGATTATGATACGAACATGGTCAAAAATGCTCAAAAAAGATGGGTCCGCAATCACTATTTCCAGCACACAAACACATGCTCACTTTCCATGTTAAATATAATATATTGCAATTTATTAACTTTATTACTCTGATATAACTATGATACGAACATGGTCAAAAATGCTCAGAAAAGTCCTAAACTATATCATTGGATATAATAAAACTGAAAAAACCTGTTTGCCAGAGCTTAGGGAAACGTTAAAATGCATCCTGTTGCGCACACCCAGCACACCCTGTTTCCTCACCTACGCTTGCACTTCGATGAGTAACTCACTGCATCACTGCATTTTTATATCCACTCCTTTTTCAGATGCCAATGTTTGTGATAGCAATAGCGATGTTTGTGATAGCAATAGCAATGTTTGTGATAGCAATAGCAATGTTTGTAATAGCAATAGCAATGATTGTAATAGCAATAGCGATGATTGTAATAGCAATAGCGATGATTGTAATAGCAATAGCGATGTTTGTAATAGCAATAGCGATGTTTCTAATAGCAATAGCAATGTTTGTGATTGCAATAGCGATATTTGTAATAGCAATAGCGATGTTTGTAATAGCAATAGCGATGTTTCTAATAGCAATAGCAATGTTTGTGATTGCAATAGCGATATTTGTAATAGCAATAGCGATGATTGTAATAGCAATAGCGATGATTGTAATAGCAATAGCAATGTTTGTAATAGCAATAGCGATGTTTGTAATAGCAATAGCGATGATTGTAATAGCAATAGCAATGTTTGTGATAGCAATAGCGATGTTTGTAATAGCAACAGCAATGTTACTAATAGCAATAGCAATGTTTGTTATAGCAATAGCGATATTTGTAATAGCAATAGCGATGATTGTAATAGCAATAGCGATGATTGTAATAGCAATAGCGATGTTTGTAATAGCAATAGCGATGTTTCTAATAGCAATAGCGATGTTTGTGATAGCAATAGCGATATTTGTAATAGCAATAGCGATGATTGTAATAGCAATAGCGATGATTGTAATAGCAATAGCGATGTTTGTAATAGCAATAGCGATGTTTGTAATAGCAATAGCGATGATTGTAATAGCAATAGCAATGTTTGTGATAGCAATAGCAATGTGTGTGATAGCAATAGCGATGTTTGTAATAGCAACAGCGATGTTTGTGATAGCAATAGCGATGATTGTAATAGCAATAGCAATGTTTGTGATAGCAATAGCGATGTTTGTAATAGCAATAGCAATGATTGTAATAGCAATAGCGATGTTTGTAATAGCAATAGTGATGATTGTAATAGCAATAGCAATGTTTGTGATAGCAATAGCGATGTTTGTAATAGCAATAGCGATGATTGTAATAGCAATAGCAATGTTTGTAATAGCAATAGCAATGTTTGTGATAGCAATAGCGATGTTTGTAATAGCAACAGCGATGTGTGTGATAGCAATAGCGATGATTGTAATAGCAATAGCAATGTTTGTGATAGCAATAGCGATGTTTGTAATAGCAATAGCGATGATTGTAATAGCAATAGCGATGTTTGTAATAGCAATAGCGATGATTGTAATAGCAATAGCAATGTTTGTGATAGCAATAGCAATGTTTGTAATAGCAATAGCGATGATTGTAATAGCAATAGCAATGATTGTAATAGCAATAGCTATGATTGTAATAGCAATAGCGATGATTGTAATAGCAATAGCAATGATTGTAATAGCAATAGCGATGATTTTAATAGCAATAGCGATGTTTGTAATAGCAATAGCGATGTTTCTAATAGCAATAGCAATGTTTGTGATAGCAATAGCGATGTTTGTAATAGCAATAGCAATGATTGTAATAGCAATAGCAATGTTTGTGATAGCAATAGCGATGTTTGTAATAGCAATAGCGATGATTGTAATAGCAATAGCGATGTTTGTAATAGCAATAGCGATGATTGTAATAGCAATAGCAATATTTGTGATAGCAATAGCAATGTTTGTAATAGCAATAGCGATGATTGTAATAGCAATAGCAATGATTGTAATAGCAATAGCTATGATTGTAATAGCAATAGCGATGATTGTAATAGCAATAGCAATGATTGTAATAGCAATAGCGATGATTTTAATAGCAATAGCGATGTTTGTAATAGCAATAGCGATGTTTCTAATAGCAATAGCAATGTTTGTGATAGCAATAGCGATGTTTGTAATAGCAATAGCAATGATTGTAATAGCAATTGCGATGATTGTAATAGCAATAGCAATGTTTGTAATAGCAATAGCAATGTTTGTGATAGCAATAGCGATGTTTGTAATAGCAATAGCAATGATTGTAATAGCAATAGCGATGATTGTAATAGCAATAGCAATGTTTGTAATAGCAATAGCAATGTTTGTGATAGCAATAGCGATGTTTGTAATAGCAATAGCAATGATTGTAATAGCAATAGCAATGTTTGTGATAGCAATAGCGATGTTTGTGATAGCAATAGCAATGATTGTAATAGCAATAGCTATGATTGTAATAGCAATAGCGATATTTGTAATAGCAATAGCTATGATTGTAATAGCAATAGCGATATTTGTAATAGCAATAGCAATGTTTGTGATAGCAATAGCGATGTTTGTAATAGCAATAGCAATGTTTGTAATAGCAATAGCAATGTTTGTGATAGCAATAGCGATGTTTGTAATAGCAATAGCAATGTTTGTAATAGCAATAGCAATGTTTGTAATAGCAATAGCGATGTTTGTAATAGCAATAGCGATGATTGTAATAGCAATAGCAATGTTTGTGATAGCAATAGCGATGTTTGCAATACCAATAGCGATGATTGTGATAGCAATAGCGATGATTGTAATAGCAATAGCAATGTTTGTAATAGCAATAGCGATGTTTGTGATAGCAATAGCGATGATTGTAATAGCAATAGCAATGTTTGTAATAGCAATAGCGATGATTGTAATAGCAATAGCAATGTTTGTGATAGCAATAGCAATGTTTGTGACATGCGTATTGTTGCTGGAGTTCAAGGCCGCAACGGACTTTGTGCTCAATTGTGATTCCACTGATTACGCCTGTGCCTTCCTGTACTCTAATATTAAAATAATGACTTGGTAAAATGGGTGAAATGACTGTAAAAATAAACATTTCACCCAAAGCCATGAAATACAATGAATCGATGAATCTGCTACACTCACGTGGTTTGTCATGTACAGAAGGAAAATATTCCACATATTCCCATGTATAATTTCTTGTTTTATACTTAAACATGCAAAAGCTTCAGAATCATCTTAACCTTTCATTACATGGACATCAATGTGCAGTCAGAAATTAACATGACAAAAAGGGTGGAAAAAAAAACAACAAAAAATGTGATTGTGCTGTTTTTTTTTAACGTGCTAAAATATTTATTTTCTTATAGCAGTGAATTGCCCGTGCTGATGTAGAATATTATATTTTGTATTATGAATTGTCTTAGAACTGTGCTATCAACAAGATTTTATATCCCACCGCTGTTATTTAACCTTGTGTTGGCAGTGCTGTAGAACGAAGTAAGTACACATACTGTATTTCCCAGTGATAAAAAGTTTGGCAGTAGCCTTTTATGATATTTTTATCTGACAATTTTCATTTATAATTGTCAGTAGAAAGGTACCAATAATTATTGTCTCGTTATTGTTATGTGCAGTATCTAAAAGCAACCAAAGAGAAAACATGGGTAGATGCAGACTACAGCTAGCTACTTTAGCAAGTGTGAGATAGACCCAAGCTGAAAGGATATGAGATGTAACAATTACGAGGTTGTACGAAGGGTATATTTTTCTATTCCCATAATTAATACAATTCAATTCAATTCAATTCAATTTTATTTGTATAGCGCTTTTTACAGAGAACTGTCACAAAGACGCTGCACAGGGAAACAGAAGGAAAATTGAGCAAAAAAAACAGGCCTTAGCCCCCAACCAGCAAAATGAGGTAAAAAACTCCCCGGTAGGGGAGAAAAAAACACTGAGCAGTGGCGAGAAAAAACTCCCCAGTGGGAAGAAATCTCGGAAGGAACCCGGCTAGAGAGGGGGTGCCCATCCTTCGCTGGCCGGCCCGGTTTAGACTAAAGGTGGACTGAATGGTAATAGTCAATTCAATAATCAGTTCAATCATCAGTTCAAAGGGGGCGGGATGATGCATCTGGGACTCCGGTTGCGTGAAGTCGGGAGGATAAACCAAAGGAGGGACGGGTCCGAAGCAGTCTACAAACTCAGGGTGAGGGGCATAACAAAAGACAACAAAAGACAAGTTGCTCAGATGAAGAAATGCATTGTTGAAGAGTACATTACAGGCTTTTAGCAGACGCTCTTATCCAGAGCAATTTAGACAATTTTAACATTTTTTTCCTAGTATCCATTTATACAGTCGGATAGATATTGAAGCGGCTGAAGTGGGTTGCTCATACAGAAGTGTCTTACCAGTGACCTTAGGATTACAAGCCCAGTTCTATGCACATTATCCTACTCTGCCATGATGAGCACTCGTGTTTATAAGGAAACAAAGCTTTGGATAGCAACGTTAGAAATATGCTTTTAAGATAGCCTAGATTCAATTTAAATAATGTGCGAATAATTGTTTTTGTGTGATGACCGCATATCAGTTGATTTCTCTTTGCTTTTTATGTCGCCGGCCATTGTGCTCAATAATGTCCTCTTTTTTTTCTTCTTCTAAATATCTTGTCACTGAATTTAGCTCTCAGTTCACCACAGCACCACCAACAGCTACACAAAGAGCACTGCACTGAGGAACATGGACTCATAACCTCATAACCTTGTCTGTGAGGCCGGACAGCAATATTGCAGGACAGCCCTACTGCTGATCAGAGGAGAAGGGCTATCTCTCACAGCTGGTAACCATTACATGTCATGTGATTGGGAGGAACTAATGTTGAAGTAACCCATAGAGTCTTGGCTGGTTTATAACCAGTCCCCGTCCGGGTTAGCCTAATCGCGTCCCCTCACTGCCAGAGGTGGTCTTAGCTGTATTTTCCATGTTTCAATTGAAAAGGGATTAGGTAAATTGAGTAAATGGTGCCTCCACGTGGCACACTTATCCCCTCGGCACTCTGAGATTTAATCTCCACACTACATCGTGAGCATGTGCGCATATCGGGGCAAGGCGTCGACAAGATCTAACAAGGATTGTCTACACTTGTTGGCCCCTTAAAGGCTGCTTCCGTGCTGACGGATGGAGTTGGAGATTTTTCATTGTTTCTTTCCAGTGGTGGTGCGCACCCAATGTTTCTGCATCTGCGTGAATGATGGACCTTACCGTGAGCACCCTGAGATGGATGCCTGGAACCACAGGCAAGTGCAGACCATCTGTCAGTGAGTCGGTCCAAGGCCGGCACCACACCATTAGGCTGACGAGCCAGTCAGTTCCTTCCCGTGTTACTTACCGACGTGGGCCAGAAGTGCATTCATACATAATTTCTCTTATACATGTAACAGCTCATAATGGCTTACAGCCTGTGCTGTGTTTGGGTCTGTTGCACTAAAAAAAACAACATGGTCTCTACCTTGCACAGGTGAGAGAATCCTTAACACTTACTGTATGTATTATATGTACTGCATACGTATACTACAACTGACAACACATTCTCAATGGGAGGGATTTGGAGCCCCGAGGGTTGGCTATGCTGAAAAACTGCTTATTAAAACTACCGCTAAATGTCTCAAATTATTTGCGTTGTCTTTGGAATAATATTTTCCCATTTAATCGACAGGCAAAAGGAAAACAATTAACAGCTTCTGTAAATGCACCTTGTTCTTAATTACAGCAATCATTAGACTGAGCTTTTTTTTTTTGTCAGCAAACAACAAGTGTAAAGATGTTTTTTTTGTCCTAACAACATCGTTTCATTCGTTTATGCAATACATCACATGAAACACTCTGTGTGGAAGTGGCCTTGACCTGGAGCTGTTGATTTCTAGATGTGGATCACTCTCCTTGTATATTTTGCTGCAGGCCTGATTGCTAATTAGAATTAACTAGTCGAAGGACACACTTGCCCTTCAAAGCTCCTATTTAAGCCCAAGAAAGAAACTTTGAGCAGCAAAGTTTTTAAGAAGGCTAAAGTTGACCTGAATTTGTCTTCTCAATATTTCTAACCCATGTGTAATCCTTTTGACAGGAATAAAGCAAATCAGTTAGCATGTTAAATAAATGATATGGCATATGTTGAGTGTAGAAAGAACACTACACTGTGACACTATTCTTCAGTGTGTAATTACTATCATAATGTTATGACAATTATGATGACCCAGCACATATGATTAAAATGACTATACAAACAAACTAGCTAGATAGCTAGCTAGACCTCTAACATAATAACCAGTCAAGTTATCAACAGACGCTTCTTCCCAGAATAAGTGAGGCCACAACTGCTATGATACTTTACAACCAGCAAAACCTTTCAGGGGTAAATGTATTATTATTATTATTATAAATTTTTTTATTTTTTTCTTCGTATGAGGGAAATATATTGAAAGTGATCAGTAAGGTAATTGGTTTGTAAAAAAAAATATGGTTTTGTTCTCAGACATTACAAATTTATAATACATTAAAAAGAACACACTTTGACAACAAAAGTGTCCTATTGTATGCTTCCAATTCTGGCATTTATTGAAACTGTGAGAGTGCATCTGGAGGACAATTAAACATTGATTCGTTGGTGACAATTTTCTCTTGGATAGAAGTGTGTGTGCAATAATATCATGACAAGAGTATTGTAGTGAGGTTTGGTCACTTTTATTCACAATTAATTAAGTTCAACACTCAGTTAGAATTCTATACGTCAGTAGAGCCCAACTTAGTGAAATAACGTGGACACGACAATGGGTTGGAAAAATGACATATGTTTTATTGGCTACAACTATGAATATGTGAATAATAGAAACAATAATTGATATAACATTCTATGACTTAATCTTAATCAGAGGAAATGATAATTATGTGACGGCTAAATATAGAAGCTAATTAAGTCCTACCATTAACCAAGGTTAGTTTGTGTTATGGGTTAATAACATGCTAAACTATATTTTGTGGTTAGCTCATTTTATCAGTCTCATAAATATAAAGTTTAAACAGTGTAAAACTATAAGGTCAGGGAAATTGTTTATTCCCGACCGAAACGCGCATAGCAAAATAAAATACAAAACAACAGTAGGAACCAACAGTAAAATAACCTCAACTGGGGATTACAGGTTTCATGCTAGCCTATCAATTGATGTCAGTGCTAAATAAAATGCGTCTCAATACTTAACGGTAACAAAGGGAGGGTCAGTCCCGATTCCGTAAGTGATGTCAGCTCATCAGCTGGTCCAAGGTCCCGGCAGGTGCGTGGACTCCTGGAGACTTCTTCACCGAAGTCAGGTCGCGACAGGTTTCCAGTCAGGTCGACGTGGATGTGCACAGATCTCCACTTGGGTCCGGCCGCAAGGGAGACAGTAGAGGAACAGTTTGTAGAAACATGTCCTCAAAACAGCTGTTGAGAATGAACCAGCTTGGGTTATTCTGTGGAGGGTGGCAGGCTAACTCTGTCTCGGTGATCAGGCGAGATGCGGGTTGGGAAATGCAGAAGTCCGTCAGGGTTTCAGTGGTGTGTCTGGTAGGCGTAAGACAGCGTCTTTACCATCAGAGCTGTCCGGGTTCAGTGGTGTGTCTGGTAGGGGTCAGACTGCGTCTTTCCCATCAGAGCCGTCCAGGTGCGTCTGGTAGGGGTAAGGCTGCGCCTTTCCCATCAGAGCAAAGTTGGTAAAGTTACATGGGTTTTTATGGTCAAAATCCATTTGATCCCAATTGGTAGATGGCTTTAGGGCACCCATACAATAGATTGGCTCATTCCCTTGGAACCAACAATGAAACATAGATGGACCAGCTATTTACAATCACTTCAGGGTGTGTGTGTGTGTGTGTGTGTGTGTTAAATTGGGATCTCTCCTCTCCTTCTCTAAAGAGGGGGGTGTTCCTGCCCAACCCACTGCCAACCCACTGCCTGATTGATCAAGCAGTCTGTGTTCATCTCAGAGTCATATGAAGAAGGGTACAGACACTCCATTGTGCCTCAGTCTGATCAGGAGTGTTAATTGTGAACGACCCCGCAGGGGGCCCAGTCTCATGATCAGAAAGCCAGAGTCCCAAAATGTCCCTGTGTAACCATTACAGTATATTTAACCAAATTTAACATAATACCCTATAAGTGTATGGGAAAAGACCAATTCTGTAGTGGTAGGCAGTTGGATTTAGTTGGATTTAGGTTTAATGCTTTAAAGACTGCTGTCCATCCAGGGCTTGCGATGAACAGATTTGTTAGTGGTGTGGTTTGATTTAGGCCCGTGTTCTATCAAATGTAACATCACCGTAATCACATGTATGGTTAGAAAGTATTTAGAAAATTATTATTAAAAAAACCCTCCACAATGACTTATTGAGCCATTCATTTCTTTATAAAAAGACAAAAAAAAAGCACAAAGCAATAAATAAGACTTAAAAAAAAAATTTGCATTCATTCTCCGTGAAAATGAATACCTGGATGTTAGACGCACAAACGCTTATTAAAAGGATATGCACCATTTGAAACAACACGTCCGTAAAAAGCATGAGCACCTGCAGGAGAAAGAAATAGCCTTTGCAAGTCAGATTCACCTATTTGTGGGGGGAAAAAGTGTAATGTAATTACCATGAAATAGAGCATGGAGACACCGCTCTTTTATTGGATCCGCTTTGCTTTAACTGAACAAGAGGGACTGTGATTTCATATCTTAAGCTTCTTGTTAGGAACACACACAAAGATAGTCGCCCTCTAGGCAAACAGCAATACCATTACTCTTGATGGATTTCCACTACCTCTGATATTCTCAGTGGCTGTAAAATGCCACCAGGTCTGATTTATGCACGATATGAGGTTCTAGGCTGCGGAGAATGCCTTGGCGTTAAAGAAGAATCAATTTTACTTAGTGGTGGAAGTTTAGAATTTAGCTTCCCATTATGCAATGTTTTTTCGCTGTCTTAATACGGAAGCTCTTCTCAGAAGAAAACCGTTGCCCTGATTAAAATGGTAATGAATTTCCATACCCTTCATACAATCTTGCTGTTTTATGCATGCATTATGCATAATACATTCAGTTTGCGTTGCATTGAGTCTGTTGGTACAGTATATGTGTCAGAGCTTTGGCGTTAGATTACACCAGAAATTAGGCTGATGGTTAATTATAGTAGCAAACAATTAATTTATCAAAACTTTAACATTGAAATGTACTGGTATTACACGGGCAGTGAGAAACATTTGCTAAGTGATATCTTTAAAGTGCATTCAGTGAAAATGACATACTGGCTCACAGTGATCTATTGCGCGATAAGGGAACGCGATTCATTAACTTCATATCGATATAGGCCGTGACACTGAAATAATGGAACAGAATACATATGAACAAAAAGACTTGACACGAGGACAGCGAGAGATATGAGAATGGGATTTCTAATGTCTCAGTTGATGTGATAGTTGAAATGAGCAGGTCTACTTGCAGTCAGAAATCAGACATATCTAGTCACTTATAACTATGTATATATATATATATATATATATATATAAGTATGGCTGGTAGGGAAGAGAGCTGATGAAGACAGAAATGTTCTGCGGCCCTTTAGAATTGGAAGTTCTGAAATATTTTGGATTTCCTATCATCTGTGTAAGCTAGAATCAAAAAGACAGGCAGCAGAAAGCACAGCCACTACATCAACTAAGCCGAAAAGGTCAGCTTAAACTCAAACAGTCTTTTCAGCATCGACTTGCTCTTCATCTCTGCAAGAAAAGAAATAACAGATGGTGCAGCAATGTATTTGGCTGAAGATTTGAGACCGTTTTCAGTTCTTAAAGTTTAGAAAGCTTGGGCCGGTGTCACGGTCACATTTTAGCACTGTTGTTATCCTGGAGCCATGTTTATAAGATGAAAAAATGTGAATGTATGCAAGGGTCTGACTGAATAGCTATATCCCCAGTCAGGAGGACATACAGTTGAAGTCAAAAGTTTACATACGCCTTAGCCAAATCCATTTAAACTCAGTTTTTCACAATTCCTGACATTTAATCCTAGTAAACATTCTCTGTCTTAGGTCAGTTAGGCTCACGACTTTATTTTAAGAATGTGAAATGTCAGAATAATAGTAGAGAGAATGATTTATTTCAGCTTTTATTTATTCCATCACATTCCCAGTGGGTCAGAAATTTACATACACTCTGTTAGTATTTGGTAGCATTGCCTTTAAATTGTTTAACTTGGGTCAAATGTTTTGGGTAGCCTTCCACAAGCTTCTCACAATAAGTTGCTGGAATTTTGGCCCATTCCTCCTGACAGAACTGGTGTAACTGAGTCAGGTTTGTAGGCGTCCTTGCTCGCACAAGCATTTTCAGTTCTGCCCACAAATTTTCGATTGGATTGAGATCAGGACTTTGTGATGGCCACAACTTTGTTGTCCTTAAGCCATTTTGCCACAACTTTGGAAGTATGCTTTGGGTCATTGTCCATTTGGAAGAGCCATTTGCGAGCAAGCTTTACATTCCTGGCTGATGTCTTGAGATGTTGCTTCAATATATCCGCATAATTTTCCTTCCTCATGATGCCATCTATTTTATGAAGTGCACCAGTCCCTCCTGCAGCAAAGCACTCCCACAACATGATGCTGCCACCCCCCGTGCTTCACGGTTGGGATGGTGTTCTTTGGCTTACAAGCCTCACCCTTTTTCCTCCAAACATAATGATGGTCATTATGGCCAAACAGTTACATTTTTGTTTCATCAAACCAGAGGACATTTCTCCAAAAAGTAAGGTCCCCATGTACAGTTGCAAACTGTAGTCTGGCTTTTTTATGGCGGTTTTGGAGTAGTGGCTTCTTCCTTGCTAGGCAGCCTTTCAGGTTATGTCAATACAGGATGCGTTTTACTGTGGATATAGATACTTTTGTACCTGTTCCCTCCAGCATCTTCACAAGGTCCTTTGCTGTTGTTCTGGGATTGATTTGCACTTTTTGCACCAAAGCACGTTCATCTCTAGGAGACAGAACGCGTGTCTCCTTCCTGAGCAGTATGACGGCTGAGTGGTCCCTTCAGGCGTTTGGAAATTGCTCCCAAGGATGAACCAGACTTGACTCAAATAATGTCATTTAGCCTATCAGATGTTTCTAAAGCCATGATGTAATTTTCTGGAATTTTCCAAGCTGTTTAAAGGCACAGTCAACTTAGTGTATAAACCTCTGACCCACTGGAATTGTGATATAGTGAATTAAAAGTGAAATAATCTGTCTGTAAACAATTGTTGGACAAATTACTTGTCATGCACAAAGACGATGTCCTAACTGACTTGCCAACACTATAGTTTGCTAACATGAAATCTGTGGAGTGGTTAAAAATTAGTTTTAATGACTTCAACCTAAGTGTATGTAAACTTCCGACTTCAACTGTAAATAGGCATGGAAAATGACATACCTCAAACCAATCATATTCCCATGACCATATGACCATATTTATTTTAATAAAAATGTACATTACTGATATACACAGATTAAAAAAAAATGATTAAAAAACTCTTTAATAATTTAATATCATTGAATCAGTTCATTTAAATTTATTGAATTTTACTTGGTCACAATCTTTATTGGATTGTAGCCTCAGTATTGTTATCAGTACAGTATTTTTGAGCATGGGTGGATTGTCTTTTTCCTAGAATATTGAATCTGTTTCAGTGTTTTATCATTTATTTCAGCATTTCAAATGTGTGTAACATTATTACTGTGCATATCTAAAGGCATTTTACAAGTGTTCTCACCCAGAGTGACTTACATAGCTAACATTATTTTACATACAATCCATTTATACAGCTGGGTATATTACAGAAGCAATTTATGTTAAGTATCTCGCTCAAGGGTACAACAGCAGTGCCATACCTGTGAAGCAAACCTACACCCTCTGAGTTACAAGCTCAATTATGCTACATTGTCTCCCTGGCTCTTATACTTTACACTTTAAACAGAGCATTCCATTTATTATGTTCTTTTTAAAATATGTTAATGAAGGGAAGATGTATAGCTTGGTCTACACCATACCAATAACATTGAAAGCTGGCTTCAAAGTTTTCTTGGTCAAGGCAGCCAACATATTATGTTCTTATAGAAACAAAAGTGCATTTCAATTAATCTCAACCAAACCCAATCTTTCCACGGCATCTGGAAACGGAGAGATTGGTTTCCACAAACATTACTGTAATCTGTTTGGTTCTAACTTATTTTTCGCCAGTGTTGAGTTATTTACTGATGTGTCACCAGAGATTTTCTGGTTTCAATTGTTATTTCTGAATGGAGGCCCACCAGACCAAGATTTATTGGAAGTAACAAACAATTGGTTTACTAGGAAAGTAAAGCTCTGTAAGTTGGGCAGACTTTTCTCGCATCAGAGTGTCAATCTGGTCTATTCACGTCATAATACCAAATGTTTATGAGACTGGCAAGTAAGACTATACCCATTAAAGCAACAATATCCCTTGTGTAGGTCAACAATTTATTTATATTTTTAAATGGTCTATATTACTGCAGTAGTTTATGTATTTGTACAAAATAAGTGGGATGTTGTTCAAGAAATGGTTCTCACTGAAGCTCATGAAGCGATTGATATTCATGCCCTGCCTATGAAATTACCTAGATTGTTCTTACAACATGAAACCTGTCCATGGCTCAAAGAACAAAGAAATACCCAATCAACCTTGCCATTGTCTCACTGGGCATTTGTTTGTCACAACCACTTAAGCGCCACTTTTAAAACCCCTTTTTCCCCTTCTATTCACTGTATGAAAGTCTCCTTTTTTTTTGGCTCCTCAAGAGACAGTAATTGGAAAATAGCCCCGGGCTTCCCCAGGGCTGCAAGCTCAAACGTCTAGTCTTGATTAGTCGTGGGAACTTGAAAAGTTCGGAATGGAACCGTCAGCTTCAACATTTTCCACATCTCATCCACTTTCCCTGACCGCTCAGAATGACCACTCCAGAGGGGATGGGTGGTCAAGCGACAGTGGCTCCCTTCTTCTTCTATGGTAAGTGACTTTGAGAGGCGACGTAGAACATTTTTTTTTTTCCCTCCTCTGTGTAGGAGCATATAAATGTCATGGCACAATTATGAAAGAGGAGGTTATTTGCGGACCTGTAAAGGTGAGACGCCATTACTGTCAGTTGATTTTTATTTGACGATTATTTTATAATAACGATGGAAGTCATATCCATGTTACAAATTATTTAATCAACAATAGGGAGCACTAATGAAAGCCAGCATTTGGAAAGAGTTGGCATTGGTAGTGGAAAATAAACTGGAATATGTCTATGCTATAATTACTTGTTAAGCTTTATATAGCCTACTATACGATATAGTTCTGAGGAAGGATCATTCATAGGAACTAGGAAGTGTTAATGTGACATTTATTACATGGCTCTAACTAATTTTATGGGCCTATGTCATTTTCCTTTCATGAAAGGTACCCATAATGCATTTAGTTCACATCTCAATTCTGCACTGAGGTTCTGCTTTCACTGCCTCTCCTGAGTGCCCTTCTGCAGTCCCCAGGTTCAGTTATTTTCAGAACCTGACCAGAATTTCAGGTAGTAACCCCAAGGGAACCGTACTGAATTCTGGCTAGGAGAGCTGTTTCTGGTGCTGCTTCAGCAAGCTCGTGCGATGGGGTTTTCTGTGTATTGCACCCAATATTCACATTCCTCGCTCCATAGCAGTGCATTAAAATAAGCCCGAAGGACAAACACAATAAGAACACTTTGGCATGATAATGAAAAACCTCTGCCCAGACTAGATTAGCTTTTTTATTTTTGTGTATCAGTACTAACAGAGTATCTGTGTTACTCAGAAATGTTTTTGAATCCACTCCCCTCTTTTGCCAGTAATACAATCTAAATACAACTACATAAGCAGAGCACCCCGCCCCCCCCCCATTCAAAATCCTTTCCAACCATTTTAAAGTGTAGAGCAAATGGAAGGATGTGTGTGCCTGTGCATATGCGTGTGTGTGTGTGTGTGTGTGTGTGTGTGTGTGTGTGTGTGCGTGTGCATGTGTGCTTGTGCGTGTGTGTGTGTGTGTGTGTGTGTGTGTTTTACCATGGTAACTCTGAAAATGTATTAACTCTACAAAGCTTTAAAACCATTTTATGATTGGGGGGAAAAAAATAGCAATTTTCTTTTCTAGCTGTGGAAAACAACTGCCGCTCCCAGCCCAACCAGGAAGTGAGCTTCAAAACGAAAGCCCAGTCTTGGCCCCTTGGGTAAAACACGCAAATGATGTGTGTAAGAATTGCCAGGCTCTTTTTTTACTTATTTTTTTCATCTCTCTCTTTGAAATATTTGTCTTATGAGATTTCCTGGGACTGTGGACACCACTGGACATTGGCATTGCTGGTGCCCTTGTCGGTCACAGCCTGGTGCACCAGACAAGGTATACGTTCTCTAGTGGCCTGGGCTTTGGCTCCATTTTGATACATCATTTAAAATTAATGACTTGACTGGGATTTTTGGATAAAATAAAAATATTTTATACCACTTCCCAATTGATTGTCTCATTCTTCCGATCAGTAGCCCATAGCTTTGTGATCCTGAGATCTTCAGATGTATGCATATAAGACTGATACCAGTCCTCTAGTTAATAATCAAATCAATTAAAGGATGTGTGTTCAGACTGACTCCCCATGAGACTCTGTAAGCCTGAGCGCAAAGGTAAGTACAGGAACAATGAAGATCCCTGGATTTTAAATAAACGGCATAGTTTCTGAAAACTTGAGTTATATATCCTTGAGTGTATGTATGCCCTTTCCTGACCATGATTCTGAGGGGAAAAAAGGGGTTATTCCCTGAAGTCATAACCTTATTATTCCATATTGGTGTTAAAAGATGCCACTTTACATCACAAACCAGGACCAGTCACTCTGGGTGTAATGACAGGACCAAAATTTAACAGACATTTTTTATCCGGATATAGGAGAAATACATCCTGGATCTTTTTAACCTTTTTCAAGATATTCACAAGACAGATGAAACTAAGGCATGGCACAGATATGTACCATTTGTTTATTACAAACAGCAACATAAATAATATCTTGCCAGACTGGGGCTCGAGAGTGTTTTGACAGATTCAGTACATTCGGATACGATAACTAGGAGTCCAGCAAGGGTCAAAACTTGGCAGCATACCTGAAGAGAAGGTCACTGATTCCATTATATGCTTTTGTTGATTGTTAACAGGGAAGCGTGAAGGTGTGATAAATGCCATTAAAGTTAATTTGCATCATGTGAAAAACAAGGCAGATATTTCATAAATGTATTCAATTAAATTATACACGCCAGCCCAACATTTTCATGCTATGTAAATTCCCTCAAGCATTTTTCATACCGTTTTCCTTTGACAATACTTCCTTTGTATTACAGTTGTAATTAAGATGCAGTTACTGATAGTGTCATTAATTATCTGTGCTTGTTTTACATTACAGACAATTTATTTTTTAATTAAATAAATCTCAATGCCATTTTTTTAATTGGTACTCAAAATGCTTCATCAAAATGTTATTTGTTTATTTTAAATGTCTTGAAATTCTGAGGTCTTTGGTTGATCTGACCACCAAATAATTATACAATGTATAATATTTCCATATTACTCTCTGTGTGAAACAGACATTGGTGCCCGTGAATGACAGTCCTTTAGTTTTAAGGTGGTATGCGGTTATAAGTACTTTACACTGGTGAGACTATTTCTGCTCTCTATTACTACAGAAAGCTTCTTGAGCATCGATTTAATGCAAGACCTTGACACAATCCTCCAGACATTTCACTTCTCTGTGGAAAAAAGACAGAGGTTATTTAATGGTGAACAAGAAGCCCCATCCGCACAGCATTTAACCCAGCACAATGACCCTTGACCCTCAACCAGTAATAATACAAAAAAACTAAAACTAATTCTCAGGAACCACACGAGCACATAGTGTGTGCATATATATTTGTGGATAAACATGAATCCTATATTCCACATATGCCAAGGAATCTTCAGTTTGATGTGACTTCCAATTGGCATGAGCAATGTGTCGAGAGTGTGATTTTTTTATTTTTTTGTCAGACTGATTAAAGCACACATTCTCATGAGGGAGAGCAAGGGTGGGTTCAATAGAGTTTCTGCGAGACATATTTTCTAAGGCAATCTTGCGCAAAGGCAGCCAACCAGGATTGATCTAGGAGACACCAGTGTCATTATACCGTCCCCACAGGTCTGGCTGGAAGGCAGATCTGAGCAATGTACTTGATTGTCAGAGCTCTTTTTTCCCCGTCCCCATTAACTATCCATGTTTGGAGCCAAGATACGGTTAGATTTTAAAATTTTATTCATTTATATTTTTTTCTCTCTGGAAGAGTTTATTTGATGGTTTTCGTGCAATGGGTAATATCCTCTCTGATACCGTCAACTCATCCATCGGTGCCAGCTCGCTAAAACCTAATTATCACACTTTATGTTGTCTTTATTCATTGCTTTAATTTTTATTGATGATTATTATTATTATTATTATTGTGAAAAGCTGCCAGTACATCACAGTCTCATGTCAGAAACAGTTATGCAGCTGGAGACTTGACAGAATTTTGCCGATCCAAGGACCAGCTCTTGAGGTACTCTGGCCTTTGCTGGACAGAGAGGCTTTTCCATTATAAAGAATATATTGCATGCTGTAATGGGAGATAGTAACCAGGAACAATGTGTCTGACACTGCCTGGCTTAGTTGTGAACATTAAAAATGTAAAGATGTGTGAAGGCATCTAGGAAATACATTTTTTAAGAAATGGTTTCTATAGATGCTCATGTTCAAAAGATTTCAAGTAGTCCTGTGCCTTTGCCACCTATTGGCATGAAAAGTATGACATTATTATTTATATTTATATTGGAGCAGTAGAGTGGTCATGCCCACCCGGTAACTTGGGGGAATTTATATATGAAAGTTGTCATGGTTATACGTGCCTGCATATTGGACGGTAATTTTTACTTCAGAAAACGTCAGTTGAATAATTTTTAAACATGTTGACTTTAATTATATTATCCATTTTAATTATGGTTTTCCTGATAAAATCTAATATTTTATTGTATGTATGTCATATAAACTCTGTACAACGTTCTACTTAATTACTGTAATGAAAGGGAACAAATAACCAAAAGTCTTAATCAATTTTATAATCAATCCAAATTTGCATTTGTGTTCATGGTCAGTGTGCAGGAGAATTAGATATACTGAATTCCAAGAAATACATGATCGTTATAAGGTTATTTATAAAATATGTTTTTTAAAAGCTAAAGAAGCTCCAGCAGTTAAACATGATTCAATTTGCCATTAAATATATGGGCCTAGCACCTGTTCTGATGGTTGGGCTCACTTGTGTATCTGCCCTTAATTTCAGGGCAATATCTGCTTTTCTATGCTATAACTCTCACATTCTGAGTATAGACGATGGCTTTTCATTATCAGAACTGCCTCGTCCTCCCCCAGCAAAATAAATAAATAAATGGCCAGATTCTGATTAATTCCACATGCCACTGCACCTTTTGGAGTTGATCATTAATATTGAGTTATTCCAATTCACATTTGCAAATAAACCTTTATAGATTTCTTGGAAAAAAAGAATTATGCATGGAAACTTGAACACGAATGCAACTGACACATCCACCTATTCCAAAAAATAGCTTTTTGTACCACATTGGCAAGTAAATACTGAAGAATGGCTACAAAAATACTAATAAACCCCAGTGACTTTTGTAAGCAACAAAGTGTTGTCCTTGAGGGATTTTTGTTGCAAGACAAGACCTGAATCATCAGTCAACTTGCAGGCAAAAACTGCTTTCATAAAACCATCTTGTCACTTTATATGTTATGACAGTGAGTTCAACAATGTGAGTGATTGTGGGGAAGATTTGCAAGGAATAGTACTAATTATTTCCAGGGATACCTGTTTTTGTTTACATTCAAATACTGTGGTGCCAGTATGTAAGGGAGATGGTGCAGAAACTAAGGTAATCAGATAGAGTAGGGAATAAAATCCATACCACCATGGGATGGGGTTGGAGATTGCCATCGTGTCCCGTGGGAGATTGTGATCGCGGACATGCCATAAAAATTTTTGATATTCATATGAATAAAACGTAGAAGTGCCGGTAGCTATAGTGTACCAATCTGTTCTGGTTCACTTGAAGCAATGCCGGTGTGTGTGTGTGTGTGTGTGTGTGTCACAGGTGTTCTCAGGTGATTATAGGATGGCGTTTCCTCATGCAGGTCAAACATTATTATACAAACATACATATCCTTCTACAGCCATGACATAAAACTCTGACAGTTTCTCCTAACACCAGCAATTCCACGTCAGAGTGCTTGCGTGAACTTTCTTCCCGCTTCTTCCACACGTTAAAGAACCGAAACAATCAGCGAATCCGCAATCATCACCAATCACATCATAAAGGCAACGAGTGGAAGGAAGGCATCCAACTGAACCGTGCATTTGTGTAATCCTCATGAAAGTTTGTTTCAAATGGAATAAGTACCCTAGTTTACCTTTACCATTCTCTCTGTTCTCATTAAGTATTCTTTTTTTTGTATATATAATGGTGTGCTATGCTGCCAAGTAGTAAATCGAACGCTTATGCAACGCATGGTACTTTTTCAGCTGCAAGCATACAGCCATAATCTTAACGGTTGGTCCGCTCTAAGTATAAACTTTGTTTACCAAGCAGCATTACTGTGTCAGCGCACCCCTGGCCAATGTGCAGGGTAATGTTCAGAAAAGCCTTACAGGGCACTAATTCTGGGCATTCGCTCAGAGAACAGGTAACAATAGCTTTTGGGAAAGATAACAAGCAGCAATGGAGCCAGAGGCTATTTTTTACCTGTTCTTTACATTAAATCGATCGCATTTAAAATAAAGTAGAATAAATAAGTGAAGCATAGTCCAAGTGCTGCGAATAGTCATTGAAAAGCACACTTTCATTTCAAACACAGAACCACCAACTGGTTTTATCATGAGAGTGAACACATTTTAATTGTATTTTATTGATTCATCTGAACATCATCAAAAAGTGGTTCTGACTATTGTCTTTGTTTAAATTTACAATTACAGAGCTTCATTCCAAGTTCAAAACCACAGCCTTCTGGATCCAAGGCCAGCATTAAATCAACATTCGCCCTTAGGTTTCTCTAATGGATATTTGTTAGTGGTGCTATTTTTTTCTTCACACAGTTTGGTGAGTTAATTTTGCCTATCACTTAACTGACCACATAGGTAAGTCAGTGTTAAGGGCAAATGTTGATTGAATCCTGCCCCAAGTCTGATTGCCTTACCACCATAATACATAACTATCTAAAATGAGATACATATTTTCAGCATGCATTTTGTCACACATGACACAAACAACCTCACAATGATTCCCATGCTGGCATTGTTCTTTATTTTTCATTAAAAAAAAATTCTCAGTCAGAGCATTGGAAACTCCTTTTGGATGTGGTCACTGCTAGTCCTTCCACAGCGACTTTGGCTGTGTCTCAATTGCGAGGCTGCAACCTATAGTGGCCGTAGGACAGTCCTTTGTAGAGAGGAAGGCTGGGCTGGCTTTGGAACAGCAGCTGAAATGGGACAGTCTACAAAGGATTCGGTCTACGAAGGAGTTCCCACCCACAACCTCCTCGGACCTAAACAATCAGTGTTTGACAACTTAAGCCAGTGAGAGAAAATAAAACTACGAGTAAACCACGTGGTGCAGTGGATAGCACTGTTGCCTCACAGCAAGAAGGTCCTGGGCTCGAATCCCAGATGGGACCTTTCTGTGTGGAGTTTGCATGTTGTCCCTGTGTCTGCGTGGGTTTCCTCCAGGTACTCCGGTTTCCTCCTGCAATTCAAAGACATGCAGGTTAGGCTGATTGGGGCGGGGGGCATTAACAGGGCGTTGCTGTAAAAGAGCATGTGTGATCAGTCAACCTACCCTGTATAAATAATGGTAACAAAAAAAATAAAAAATACTGAAATATAAAAATGGAAAATTTATTTGAGGTAATTTACAGTACGCTTTAGCCGACAGCTAACGACATGATTAACGATAGCTAAACTTAAAAAAAAATAGTTTACACAAACTTACAACACCAGATCGCTGCTCTCGTCTGCCATTTTCGTATCGACTGTCTTTGGGGCAAACTGTGCAAAGGATTGTGGGATATCTAAGGCTGCGAAGGATACACCGTATCCTTGAAAATCGGCCAAAAGAAGGCTGCATTTCGAGGCCGCATTTCAAGGAGTCTTCGTAATGGGACAGTACTTCTGAAGTATGCGATCGTGAAATGCAGCCTTCGTAGGTCACAGCCTCGCAATTGAGACACAGCCTTTTTGTTCACCTGACTTGCATTTCAGTAATGGCTGAAGAAGAAAAAAAACAGACACAGCCTCCGGTCAGACAACAGTGTAAAAGGTAATTTAAAACCAATATTGGTAAAATCTGCTGTCTTGCAATAAACACATTCATTTCCCCTCTCCTTTATGCTGTTTTGGCAGTGCAAAATTACTTAGCATATATTTCTTGGAAATGTTTTTAGGGCCTATATTATCTTTCAGAGATGTTCAAAAGTATATATTTGAGCCTCTTTTCATATCTTCATAGGATTTCATGCCCATAGATTAATGCCCATACAGTAATTACAGACATACAGTAATTGACTGTATATATATACTCATTTGGGGAATTCATGAGAAGTCATTTGGTAACACAAATAGTCCTCTGTCATGAATTGAAATTGGAAAATCTGTGAGTGAAGTGTGAGGCTGAAAATGTGAAAAAGGTTCCTGTTCATTGATCTGAGCAGGTGGAAACTATTTCAGGTTTAACCTCTGCTTTGATCATCCCACTGAGAAACATTCCCATGAAATCGAATTTAGAAAATGCACTTACATAGTTTCCAAACATCACACAAAAGGCCTTGTTTAAGGTAATTCTAGTGTGCCTTCAAGCATCAAATTTCTGATCCATTTAAATGAGCAGAAATGCTCACAGAGTAACATTTCAGATTTTCGGAAACTAAAATAGAGATGTCCTTTTTTCGCAGGTAACTGTAATGAGTGTAGTGGGAGTGAATGTTTATTTGAAAACATGCAGTGCTTTAAAGAACACAGCCTTGCAGTGTTTATAAAGATATCAGGGTCTGCAGCTGTAGTGTTACGTATCTGTTACGGGACGAACCCAAGTGCAACGACCAGGAGACAGATTTCACAAAAGGGTATTTTTAATAAATTAAGTGTTGGGGTAGTCCCAACACTGTACAGGAAAGGCAACACAAGTATTACACAGGTTTTTCGCCTGGAAGCCCGGGGCGGGCTGCTCCAAGCCGGAGCTGGACTGGAGGATCTGGAACTGTTCGTTCCAACCCGGAACTGGACTGGACAGGAACTGGACCGGGTGGTCCACACGGGAATCAGGTTCTGGAACGGAATGTTCCAAACCGGAACTGGACTGGACTGGAACTGGACCGGGTGGTCCACACGGGAATCAGGTTCGGGAACGGAATGTTCCAAACCGGAACTGGACTGGACTGGAACTGGACCGGGAGGTCCACACAGGGATCCGTGTCAGGAACGGAATGTTCCAAACCGGAACTGGACTTTGGACAGGTAGTTCGTACGACTCACGCCTGGACTGGACTGGAACTGGCAGGGGAGCGACTCACTACGGCAGGGCAGGAACTGGACCGGACTGACTGCACCGGTACAGAACAACAAAACAGAGGGGGGTTAGTGCAAGGGAAGGCACGGGAAAGACCGGGAGGTTCTCACGGAGGTGCAGGGCTTGGTAGACAGGTGACTGATGTAGCACAGCAGGACAGGGTGGTGTGGCGTAGCTGCGGTAGGTCCGGAAGGAGCTGACTGGTCTCCAGAGCTCCAGGAGCCGGCGCCGAAGAACTAGTTGGCTTCTTCGGTCGGACAGGAACAACTGGAGGGTAGCCAGGTAACAAGCCAACCCGGAGCCTACACGAGCTGGAGGTGGAGGTACCGCAACACACACAACGAAAACGGGGGGATACGAACACTGCCACGGGAGAATGGGTGCTGGGTTAGATGGAGGAGAAGGGAAACAGGTTAGCTACATCAAACGACAGGAAATTGTGCGGGAGGTAAACTACCAATCCGTAGTTTCGCGTAGAACTAATGCTGTACGGGAATAACATCCCACAACCAAGCGAATCGTTCACACTAGAAGACCAGATAACAAGACGAGCACTAACACCAAGTGACGATAGTTAACGAACTGGCGCCGACTGGCAGCCAGCCGAAAGACTATATAGTGAGGTTAATGACAGGACTAAATAAGGCACAGGTGTGAAAATAAACCGGGAGTGATGCGAAACACCAGGTGAGGAAATGCATGCAACGAGGGGGAGGGAGTGAAAGGCGGAAGTAAGACAACACAACCAGACGAACAAGACAGGGAAGGACACGCCTAGTCCGCAGCAGCGGGGAAAACACGGACAAAGGGATCCAACATGACACGGAGGGAAAACAGGAAAACACGGAAAACGGACAGGAAGGGAGCGGAACATTACATGTAGTCCCCATTCAGCTGCCATGGGGGATTCACTGAAATGTGTTTGGTACATATGAAATCATGTTACATGGAAAACCATGTATTTACATGTATTAATTTAATTTCCATTTAATATTGGCTTATGGAAAGCAGCTATACTGAGGCTTGGTAGAATTGGTCAATAATTTGTCAAAGAATTACCTTATGAAAAGTTTCCAAGTCAGTACTACACAAAATAATGCTTACATAACATGGATCAAAATCTATTTGTTGAAAAATATTAAACAGATAATATGAATCTGAAGAAATGTGAGAATATGGTTTGGAAAAATAAAATAAAGAAAAAGGACTCTACAGCCAGTTGATATAAGTTAGCATCAGTACAGTTAATGGACTTGGATGAAAATAGCTATTTTGTGTTACTAATGAGTCACAGGTACTACACTAAGGACTTAGTAGCATGTCATTAAAATGTTTCTCATTAAACAGGTACACATCTAAATGATATCTAAGAAGGGTTTCTATTAGGACTCCTTCCACTGGTGTGGACCCAAACGCAGGACTCGGAGACAAACTCAACTCAAGCTCCGTAGAGCACTTTATTTGAGTGGACAGAGGGGGAAACTCAGGATAAGGGTCAGGAACGGGGTTGGGGCTAGCAGGGGCTGGCTGGATGCAGTAGGAGCTGGAGAGGGGCTGGGTGAGTAGCAGACAGACCGGAAGACAATGGCAGCAGGAGGAGGAGTGCAACAACGGCAGGTGGACGAGCAGGCTGGCGGGATAGGGAAACAAAACTGGAGACAGGTTAAGACACAAAACACGAGCTAGACTGAGGGACTACCAAAAGGGCCAAGTACTAACACTACAAGCAAACAAGAGTAACAAACTGGCGACGAACATGACAAGGAGGGCGATACATAGGGTGAGGAGCAGGTGGGTGCGAGATCAGTAACGAGGTGAGGCGTGAAGAATGTATGCGAGAGCAATAGGATAATGAGCGTGAGTGCGGAATGCGAGTGGGGAGGGCAAGTGATTGGCTGAGAGGTGATGAGGGGATAATGGGGAAAGGAGCGGGGAAAACCACGCCCAGCCTGCACAACGCGGAAGACCAACGGGGAAACGTGAAAACACGACATGAAACGAGAGGAATGAGGAAAACACGGAGAACAATAGGGAAGTGGACTGGAAGGGAAAACGGCGGACGTAACAGGGTCATTCCGTGTCAAATCAACCAGTCGTCTTTGATACTCAACTCCTTCATGGTTAGATAGCATTTTGAATAGTACACATATTTTAACTTCTTGCAAGAAAGTAAGTTAGGATACCAAGTTTCAGCTCTATAGCTGTTACCAATCCCAAGTTATAAGCTTCCAAAGTCGGGAAAAATCACATTCACGCGTTTTCACGACTCGCGAGCGCGAAAGACAGAGGTTTTGAGCCAATTTCAGGAGGCCATATCTCAGAAACGACATGTCGTATGAGGCTAATTTTTTGTGTGTGTTCATTTTTCACACAATGGATTATTATGATGGCGTTTCATCAAAATCTGAGAGGGTCATACAGGAACTTCTCAGAAAACTAGTTGATTTGACACGGAATGACCCAACAGTTTCTTTCTCATCGTTGTTATTGTAGCTGTATACAGCTGTGTTTACTTGGCTTGCCATTGACTTTCAACTCTTTCGTAGTCCAGGTGAGGATGTGACCTGGGGGGCAGGCCTTTGAAGAAGGTAACAATTGTTTTTTGCACATTTGATTGTTTGACTAAGTTATTGATTGATTAAACCCCTAGATTAAATAAAATTAAATATTGGCAATAAAGCACATATGCATTATGCAAGTCTTGTTTTGGATTCAATGAGAAAAAAAGAATAGTCTAAGATTGTGATCGTACATTGTATGACTACAGAGCTGTGTTTTATTGTTTGTTTTCACTTATCTATTAATGTTAATTTTCTCTTTGCTAATTTTTTACAAACATAAAACAACAAACTAATAAAGGTTGGCTAGGTTAAAAAGGGCTGTGTTTTGTACCACAATGTGTGGTGAGTAATACATTTTAATTAGCTGGGCTGCTTTGGAGGGGTATGAACTTACTTATTGCGTCGTTTACAACTGTGATCCCAGCAAGTGAGGACATTTTTAGGACCCTGTGAAAATTCCATTAAGAAAATGTCACAGTAACCTCAGTACTCATAATTTGAGAGTTTTGATAAATCAGACTTCTTCGTGAGCAGTATAGTGAGTTTTTCAGTATATTTATATAGGTATTATTCAGTTTTGAATAGGTTCTGGTCAGATCCAATAGAAAAACAACAAAGCACCTGAAATACTCTGACTGAATAAGAGAAATGAAATTGCAATGAAAAGGTGCACTTTAAACGATTAGGGTTTATCGGGTATGTCTTATAGTACTAGTGCCATTTGAAAAGGAAAAGAGAAATTTCACATTTAAGATAAATACTAAGGGCCAAATATAAATAAATAAATACTGTTCAGAATTAAATGGAAAAAGCTTTCACATAGACACAAAAAGCAAAACTCTAACAGTGCGTGGTCGGTCAAAAAATGGCTTTCTTGTTGTGTTGCATGTGGAACATTTTAAGTTCTGGGAACTTAAAGGTTGTATCAGCGATTTTGGGTGGAAACATAAATTATTATTTTTTTCCTCACGATCCGCTAGCTGCCCGCCCCATAAGCAGGCCGTCAAAAAACCGCGTCTCTGTAGGCAGCCTATGCTCCGAGATCGTACACAAAAACAAATGGTACTACCAACCACTCAAAACCAAAATAAACAGTATTCCAACCAATCACAATGATCTGCACAAACGCTAATACTCTTATCTCGCTGAAATCTTGACGGATTTACAAACGGTTTGGTTTCTTACAAACGTTATTAACGTGGTTATAATTCTGGATGCTTGAACACTATTTTTTAAAACATAACATAATTATTCATAAGTATGTTTGTTTGGGATTTCGCTTCAGAAGTGACGTCACGTTTGTGCAGATCATTGTGATTGGTTGGAATACTGTTTATTTTGGTTTTGAGTAGTTGGTAGTACCATTGTTTTTGTGTACGATCTCGGAGCATAGGCTGCCTACAGAGACGCGGTTTTTTGACGGCCTGCTTATGGGGCGGGCAGCTAGCGGATCGTGAGGAAAAATCAGATGAATGTGATCATTTATGTTTCCACCAAAAATCGCTGATACAACCTTTAAGAGGCACACATCTGATTATTAAAAAAAAAAAAAATAGTCTGCATGCATGTCCAATAATTACAGTGGATGTCATTTTGCGTGCTTATTTTTGATCGCGGAAATATATTTCCATGCTTCAAGAGGTGCCAATTCCGTAAGGGCCAAGAGGATTTTTAACAGGGAGGAATTGAAGCGACCCATCCTCACCTCCTCCCATTCCTTATTACGGGAAGATTAGAAGCCGATTTTAAGACACTGCTGGAATGCCAAGCGTCTTATCATCTCAGATGGAATCTGTTCTTATGAAACTGTAGAGCTCCCGAGGTGCTCTGTTGCAGGGCGTCGTACTTCAAGGTGTAATTTGATTCTAAATAAGGTGACGCCACCATGCAAAACCGCTGGGCGAATGAAACGCTGCTTTTGAGCAAAGGAAATCAAAAGCGATAAGAAAGGAGCCGCATCCAATTACTGCACCTGAAATAAAAAAGAATGTGCTCAGCTGTGGGGTGTCGTCTTCACACCCCCCTATTGTAAATTGGTTTTTGGAATTCTGAAGAGTTTGCCAAGGTCTAAATTTCTCTGGCAGCGTGTGCGTGCGCTTACAGCGGCGCTCTTGCGCTCGCCAAAACCACGCCGAATTTGGAATAAGTCCCGATTCCCACATTGAGAGGATAATGTCGCCAACACTTTTGGTAGTAATGATGGTGATGGAGATGATGATGATGATGTTGATGATAAAGAATGGTATTATATAATCAAAGCATGCACTATGTAGGCTAGTGCATACATCATATACAGTACTTCTCATGCTAAAATCACATTAAGATTAAGTCAATAAAGTTTCCTTCATTTTTTGATTGACTTACTTATTGTGAGAGCTGCAATGCATGATGCAGTACCACAGCAGTTCTAAAATATTAATATTTTATCACTTTATCTGTCTCCATAAGAAATCACACAGAGCTAATTCATTATGTTTACTTTATATATATTATTGTGTAAGCTCCAGAAAGAAAACACATGCCTGTTAATACATTTTTCATGTCTTGACCTTCAAATCTGCACATCTCCCTTCATGTGCACAAAGGTCATATCTTCTTACATCCACCAATAAGAAGATCTATGCATGCGCATAAGAATATTGTGCATTCATAAGAATATTAGTGTGTCTCATGTCATGAATCCGAAAGTTGGTTACAATTTCTTTTACTTGTTTTTTTAATTTTTTAATTTTATTTTATAGCTAAGAATGTATAGCTGACCATGTTCTATGTTCATTACTAGGGATGGCTCCTATGTTGTGAGAAAGTTCTGCTTTGTCGGATCTGCTTTGTAGTCGCGTCAATGACCTTCAATATGTCGCTTTGGATAAAAGCGTCTGCCAAATAAATGCAATGCAATGTAATGTACATTGTGCGACGCGGTGGTGAACCCGCTATTTACTGAAACCACACTGCCCCCCCCCCCCCCCCCCCCGCCCCTGTGTGGCACTACATCCAATTAGATATCAGGGCACATGACCTCCGGCCGCTGTGTCCAGGAGCACGTTGGTATTTGATTGGCTGGTGACAGACATCACTCTGTCGCTGCAGGCTCTACCACACGGCACCCCACACGTCTTGATAACTTCCTTAATGACCACACTGAGCAGAGGGACTGCATTAATTATCTTGGTTTTTTCTTTGTCTTCACTTACAATAATTAGCTCTGGTGCAATGGTAAATTAATCCAAAGAAAAACATATAGATATACTGCCTTTTCAAGGTCGCTTCAGCAAGCTCTAGCACGGAGGGACAGTTGATATATCAGCTCAGCAATGACGACCACAGGAGACATCAGAGGCAGCGGTCAAGCTCTTATGAAAGCAACCCCCCCCACCTTTACCAAGTGACATATACAGTAAATCACCATTTGCTTCAATGGAAGCTTATTTCAAAATGGCTGCCTTTAGATAAACTGTCCCCAGTGCTTAGAACAAGCTAACTGGTGACAAATGTGAAGCGCATACATTCTAGGGCAATTGTAGATGCTACTTTATGTTAAGCAATGAAAAGACAGGCTTGAATGCACATCCAAACACGTATCCATTTTAATGTTTTAGCGCACCTGTACCGCTGAGCTATCACAGTCAGCCCCGCTTAGTCTGTCTTCATCCAGTGAAACGCCTAGCAGATAATCACAGTGTTTAATCACATCTATTTGATTTCCAATAATGAAATAACTGGGCTGATCCAGCCGATTAAGATTTCATAAATGTCATCCCGTTATTATAACTCATTTTATTTTCGGAACGGCGCAGTGAAGCTCGCCACATTCGTGAGCACACCCAAAGCAATGTCAATTATCAGACGTCATTATCGGGGTTAACACGGTCACTGACTGGAAACAAGAAAGTGTCACCCATCCCTACCTTTTATGTTTGCCATATAAAAAAAAAATCACACTATTTCCTGCAGTGGCCTTTAACAGCGCACATGAATACTGTACGGTCAGTCTTGTGTGAAATTACAACTTAGACCACAAAAGAAAAAAAGGAAAAATAAAAATAAAACAACCTAAAATAATGGGTAGATACTCCTTGCAATGCAAACCAGTGTAGTGGCATTACATTAAAAGGTGCCACCATTCTTCTGAGCTATATAGGGGAGGGTTGCCAAGGGTTTCCGTTAATTACAGGCAACCGGCTAATCAGTTAACAATGAATATAAATTCATGAGTAAACTACCAACACCTATAATTTGTGTCTGTCTTAGACTTATTATAAGAAAAAGACACCAAAAAGCAGTGTAGATAACTTTCAAACACACCCAAACACTGTTTTCTGTGTGCTGGTACCTAGTATTTATCTAATCAATCAGTGCTGATGAGATCAAGAAGTAGTCCATCTCAATTAAATTTAATTAATGATGCTTTATTGGCATGAAATACACATGGTACATATTCTCAAAGCCAACAAGAAACATAAAAAAACAAGTAGTATAGCATTAGAGGCACAACACAAACAACAATTACTACTAATACAGTTACAATTATCTGCTAATGCTGTTGATCAGCTCTGGTGTCACACAGAAGAGTTTATGGGTGTTCTCAGTTCAGCCAGGGTTGGTTGGCTAACCATCTTTCTGCCTGACTGTTGAGGTGATTCGTATCTGGTATCACACTCAAAAAGAAATCTCCCACCCACCTGTGCTGAATGCGAAGTATTACCCGGTGACAGTGCTTATAGCATTTACATAATGGAGCACACAAAAAAATATTTGAAAACATAATGCATTAAATAAATAAAGAAGTAGTGTAGTTACATGTTTTGTAAAAGGGTCATTGTTGGCATGCTTTATGTATGTATTTATTTTTTACAGTTAGATATGGCACACTGCCATTGTGAGGAAATCTGTATAAAATAATATATAATGTATAACTGTATAAAATAATAATAATAATAACATAATAATAATGTTCAGCTACAAACTGAACTTTAATTAATTAAATTGCCCTGAAAAGAAAAAAAAACCTCTCCTGTCAAGAAAGGAAAAAACTGATGACCCTGATTACCAACCAGCAGTGCGAATCTAGACTGGTTATGACCTAATAATTCACAAATGACTCAATCAGAGTGAGTAATAAATCCATTCCATGTCAATACATCCTCTTTAATTGAAAAAAAAAGAATGCCACTAGCAACCTTGTGTAACAGTGAGAGCTCATATGTTTCAAACCAGTTAATAAATGTGGATGGAGGTTTACTTTGAGGTCAAAGAAAATGAAGACACTTTATTTATTCATTCATTTAGGAATTTTCCACTGAATTAAATTAATTATTGCATGCATGTAATATGATGCTGTCTAAGAGTTGATCACATAGACACAAAAGCAGCACGGCACAGTTCAAGAGGTATTTTGATTTAATCAAGTTCCCTCATGTAGCAGGTATGCCCTCGACAGTGTCCGCCTCCACCCCTACCGGGTGCTTATCTCCGCCCCGAACTGATAAAAGGTCGGCCCTTTGTAATACGTAACCCTCCTTTGAATCCGTGAGCCCGCGAATGGAGCGTTGGTTGCTGGCCTGGAAGAATTGTTTGTCGCTTGCCTTGGGCTGAAATAACTAATTTCGGTATGTTTTTATTTATTAGTGATGGCAAAATGAGGCTTCCTGAAGCACTGAGGCATTGTAGCCAATTGTATCGCAAATAGATTAATTACTTGAAGCCTCATTCATTCAACACAGTGTACACTAGTGATATGTGTTGGTAAAAGAATAATTTAGAGCAGCTAAAGCATTACAACCATTCCCCAGCTAACAGCAAGCGACCCTTTATCTCACTGATAACGTGTCGGACTTTAGTACCATTGGTGTGAGAGGTAGTCTAAGTTCGAAACCGGACTCTGGCAGTACTCATAAATTATAGATTTAACTGTCATTAGGCTAGATTTGTTTCCTACTACGATATAATATATGTAATAGGCTAATATTATATTAAGTTTGAAAATGAAAAAAAACAGGAAGATTGAAATAAAGGAGGGACAACATGCATGTGGGGTTCAATTGAGCAGTAAAATTGTGGGAACTGGGAGTGATTCTACAAAACTGTAGCCTACAAAAAAATAAAAACATAATAACAAAAATTATTCCTTAAAAAAGACCCTCCAAAAACTCAACAGCAATAATAACAAACTCTCAGCACTCTCCGCAACAACCAACCAACGACACCCCACGAAGTAAGGGGGTATCGCTTCTTCATATCTACAATTCAAAACCCCAAATCCCACCCGAACAAACCGATCACATGGTAGCTACTAACCTGGGGCCTCGTTTGTCATCGATCAAGTGCTTCTCTGAAAGAGATACAAGCTTCGGTGCGAGGCTTCAGTAGAAACTGCCCTACATACTCGACACATGCCTCGGTGCTTCGGTATCATACGTTATTATTTATTATTCAGCAGTATTTCGGATTACTTGAGAAATATGCACGCTCTGATGAAAGCTGCGCTTTGTAGTTGAAATCATTCATTTCGGGACAATATCGCGCATATTTAAACAGTCGGTATGTTGCATTGCCTTGACCACGAAATGTTTTAAAACTGAAGTCGGGTTTGTGAGTGTATGCTGCGTAGCCTTTTAACCGGCATTTGCGTTTTGTAACAGCGCATCTGGGCCGTTCCTAGTCGGCCTGGTAGTCCACTAAAGAGGGTTCCCCCCGGGTAAAGAACCGATAGCAGGTGCGTTCTTGGCCATGGGTATTTCAGATATTGATTATGTTTTAATTATTGTCTGATAATTTGAATGGAATCAAATCTACCTTTTGTATTTTTCTAACTCAGCCTCTGTCCAATTCATTCAGTTGAATATCCCTGTGCGGGGAAGTTATTTGATAACTGGTTGGATCTCCCACCTATCAAACGGGAGTGGCATAGTAATTGACTAATATTTCATTGTCTGGGTAGTGCCCCCTTCAGGGTACACTCACAAAGGTGACGAGTGGACTGCTGGTCATAGTTAACTTGTGTACATAACAAGCTCGTATCCTCCATATTAAATGTGCTTTTGAAATTTGTATACTATATCCAACACTGCATTCCCCTCGAGATAAGTAAATGGCGTCAGTATACGGTAGTTTCACGTTTCCCCAGATGGGGCATTGCCGTTGTACCCTCGAGCAGTGTACTTAACCTGAAATGCTTCAGTAAATACACGGATGAATAAGTGGCTAATAGGCGAACGTATTCTGCTGTTTATAAGTCACCCTGGGTAAGGACTGCAGAGTATTTCAATAAAAAAAGAAACCTCAGGTGTTATTCTCCCAGTGAGGCGTGGGCTATGATTACTGTCCTTTATAGACTGTTGCTTGTAAAACCAATAGCAGCTGCGCAAAGGGTGAAATGTAAACGTCGTACGTCTGGCTGCTGTCGATTGACTGTTGAACCGTTTATCAATAATACGTGGGACATGCTCTCAAATATTATTAAATGTCTTATACATCTTGACTAGATGTCAGTTAAATTACTATGCGAAATGTCAATGAAATCAATCGTTTCCGCATCACTGATGTTGTGAAAGCCTGTGTATGTCAGCAAATGGTGTATTTGTGTCTTTTGATTATCATAAGAATAAAAATTGTATCTACTGATCCAGATTAAAACAGATTAATGGCACATTTTTCTCCCGTTATAAATCAGTAATGATATCTCAGCAAAAGGCACTAAAAAATATATACTCAAAGTGTTTCTGCATTTTGCCTCAGTGTCACAGGAAATGTATTCAAACACTGAGGACTTGTATTAATACAATCTTTAAACATGTGCCGTGATTAAAGAGGGCAACATTTATGTGATGTATTGTGTACCACTTTCGGTTGAACAAGAACATAAATAAATGTCCTGCAGTTTAAGGAAATGCATACAACTCTGTTCAAGTTCTATTAAATATCACAAATGATCTACTAAGAAATTAAGTCGAAAGAAGTACTTTATATTATTATTTTACGAGGCCTACAATCACTGTGACCTTCAGCAACTGCTGAGTGTTTGAAAATGACACAGCCACTACTCTGTGTTTTTATTACCGTACCATCAATAACTGGAAGTACGGATAGTTTTCCCAATGTGCACACACACACACACACACGCATACACAAACACACACGCATACATAAACGCACACACACACACACACACACGCGCGTGCATGCATACACATGCACACACACACACACACACACACACACACAAGCTAACACGCACACACACACATGCATACACAAACACACACGCACACATAAACGCACACACGCGCACGCATACTCATGCACACACAAACACGTGCACACACAAACACGTACACATACACACACAAGCTAAAACGCACACACGCGAACACACACACACGCATACACAAACACACACGCATACATAAACGCACACACACACACACACACACACACACACACACACACACACACGTGTGCACGCATACACATGCACACACACACACACACACAAGCTAACACGCACACACACACATGCATACACAAACACACACGCACACATAAACGCACACACGCACACACACGCGCACGCATACACATGCACAAACACGCACACATACACACACAAGCTAAAACGCACACACGCGAACACGCACACACACACACACACACACACACGCACACTCAAACACGCGTACACGCACACATACACATGCACACACACACACACACACGCTACACACACAGGCGCACACATACACATGCACACACACACACACACACATACACATGCACACACACACACGCACACACACCACAATGTGCACCACAATGACACACACACACACACACACACACACACACACACACACTTGCATGTAAACACACTCACATACACACACACAGTATTGTATAGTCAGGTTCAGCCAATTTGATCCCTTGTGTTAATAATTTTGTAAATTACATAAATCAAAACTGCATATTCTTGCAGAAAATTTAAATGCAGCAAGAATACAAACCCTCACCTCTTTGGAAGCGAGTCTATTTGTAGTCGTATAAAAGAGAAAAGAGAGAGCAGAATGTGAATATTAGGTAGCTCGGGTGCAGTTTACAGTATATTAACGCATGCAAATAGGTACCTCTTGGCCATTACCATTATGTAAATGTACAGCACAAAACAGGTTTTTAAAAATTTTAAAGGGAGGGTACCAAAGGTGTTCCAGGTTTATGACATGAGCTGAAGTATTTTTATTTACAAACTGTTGTTATTTATTTCTTTATTTTGTAGAATCACTGGAGTCTATGGTGAAGCTTTGCGCAATATCGGTGAGTCATGCTAGGCTACGTGTCACTCACCACTTCAGGCTTTAGCTAAGCGCAGGTCAACACCAGTGTCACTGCACTTGCTACTCAGAGGGATTACAGTACAGAACATATCAAAGACAAATACATTCGTCCTGGTTCTTCCAGGCCACCTATATGTCTCTCTCCACTAATCGTGCCTCCCATTGTTATGGTCGGTCTCTGTGGGCAAGAACGGTAGACCCATGGATTCCTTTACGGCAGTAATCTTTACGGTACATTAATCTTAACGCTCCCGTTCACCGCAATTTTGCAGACCCATCGCGTCATTCCTGTTTCACAACTCTGTCACTGTTGCATTTTGGTTGTTATTCTACAGGAAACTGCTTGTGGGAAACGCAACAGCTGGAAAATTATTATAACCCCCCCCCCCCCCCCCACCCCCCACCTCGCTGGCTCCTGGCTGTACTTATTGAAAACCGATGAAGACCACCAATCAATTATTGTAATGAAGTGTAAACTTTAATCACAGCTTGCAGGTAACCAGTTAAACCAGATAGAAATGTTTAAATGCAAATTATACATAGACCAGGATTTAATCAAAATGGAACAGTTCATTCTGTCTTCACAGTATGGACCATGTATAAATGTTATATGTTTTAAATTATAAGATTACTTACAGTAATAACTACTGAATTAGCTATGCTTAATTTAGTCTGCTTACTGTTTGTGAGAGGTTTTTTTAGGATGAGGGCGTATTAAATAAAGCCCTGCAGGTATGATGCTGGATTCAATATCAACACTCTGATCTGACCCTTGAGACCAGGGGGGTATATACTATGAAACAGGATTACAGAGTCAGCTGGACAACTGCACTGAGTAAAACCTGGAACAGCAATTTTTACTTCAGTCCATGTTCCAAATTCGGGAGTGTTCCGGGTTTTACTCGGTGCAGTTATCCAGCTAACTCCGTAGCCCTGCTTCGTAGCATACCACCCCTAAATATAAGGTTAATGGATTGAGTAATGTCACTGATTGGTCAGAGACTTCTCTCACCTGCTGGCCCGGGTGCAATCAGTCCCTGATTTCAGGGCCAGAGAGTCAGATTTGAGCGTCCCTGGTTTAGGGGATGAGGGCAGACAGCTGATATCTTAGGACATCCTAAAACAAACAGTGTACACCCTACCTACCCCTGGAAAAAAATAAAAAAATAAAAATGAAAACACTTGAACCTTTCAAACCCCTTTACGTATGCCACTCAAATTATGTGATTTAGAAGAATATATTAATCTATTTATTTATTTATAAATGAGTAGATCTATTGTTACAAAATAGAGCTTAACAAATTGTAAGACTTGTCTTTCATTCTTTCACTATAATGTTGCAAGTTGAGTGGGGGGTAGACCCATCTTTTAATATGACAGCAATTCAGTGTGCTTGGGGATGTGCAATTCAGTGTGCTTGGGGATGTGCAATTCAGTGTGCTTGGGGATGTGCAATTCCTCAGTGGCATATTTGTCAGTTTTGCAGTGTAAAAACAATATCCTCAAAATATAGCACAACATTCAGCTGACATTAAAGGTTGTATCAGCGATTTTGGGTGACGTCACTTCAGAAGCGAAATCCCAAACAAACAGAGCCAGCTCCAGCTCAGAGCCAATTATGCTATGTTTTAAAAAATAGTGTTCAAGCATCCAGAATTATAACCACGTTAATAACGTTTGTAAGAAACCAAACCGTTTGTAAATCCGTCAAGATTTCAGCGAGATAAGAGTATTAGCGTATTAGTATCACCCACCCCTTGTCGGTGATTGGTTGGAATACTGTTTATTTTGGTTTTGAGTGGTTGGTAGTACCATTTGTTTTTGTGTACGATCTCGGAGCATAGGCTGCCTACAGAGACGCGGTTTTTTGACGGCCTGCTTATGGGGCGGGCAGCTAGCGGATCGTGAGGAAAAATCAGATGAATGTGATCATTTATGTTTCGACCCAAAATCGCTGATACAACCTTTAAGTATTGATAAAAAGCAATTATATGCATATTGTACAACATGCTAAATTTAACTAAATTAAATTAAACAGCAATATACCTGAAGGTTGCAATACTTTAAATGGTTGTAATGACTCAGTCAACAGTAATTGGGTGCTCATGGATAAGCAATCAAATAAATGTGTAATCACAACAAACAATCCAATTATTTAAGAAATTTACATTATGGAGTTTTGCTTTCATTATATTTAATTTATCTCTTTCTCTTTGACGCACACACACACACACACACACACACACACTCTCTCTCTCTCTCTCTCTCTCTCTCTCTCTTCTCTCTCTCTCTCTCTCTCTCTCTCTCTCTCTCTCTCTCTCTCTCTCGTACACACACACACACACACACATTTCTGAAGAAAAGTTGGCTCCATGTTCAATCCGTAACACTGCTCTCTTGAAGATGAGATGCTGTCTATCTCTAAGATTTCTGCATTGTTCTGATAAATTGAAAGTTACCATGGGAAAGGATGGGCTTTTGGTTTGAGGCTTTACAATTCTACCCCCGAAGGTATGCTTTTAAAGCATCTTAAAGGGCACCTATGATATAAAGAATTATTCTGGACAAAGACCAGGAGAATTACCTGGAGCAGAGTTGCCACAAAGCTACTCTCTTGCAATGCCGTCAAAATTTACTGCATGAACCACTGCCATTCCTAACATGGCCTGCTTCATTACCGAATCACCGTAATTAAGCACAGAGAAGATGGAATGATGAGCTGTATACAACAATACATACATTCATCATTAACACACAGCCTATGTGCCTGACATAAATGCCCAAACACATGTTTTTCTGTTTGTATGCAATATAGTTCAATATAAAACAAAAATAGCTGGGTAAAGACACAAAACCAATATTCTTGGTTTGATTTGCATAGTTTCAAGCAAATCATAGAGGCCTATCGGCCAATCAAATGGGATACATAACAGAGAGCTAGAGAGAAATGCTTCCATCTGCGCACACAGTGTCTCCCCTTTCAGTTAATCAGAGGTAAGTCACCATTCATTAGTGAACTAATCCACTAGTCTCTCTGCTGCTGTTTCTCACCATGTCTGGCATGCGGCTGACAGAGATTAGATGTCTCACCAGTCATAGGTGCTGCAGTGAGCATGCATTTATCTTGTGGACAGCTAGCTTTGGTAATTCAGGGCATGTGTTTAGAAATTTGTTTGGGCTTTTGTCCTGATACAGTCATTGGGGCATGCTAGTGGTACAAAATAAATAAGTAAAACACTTGTAATTCTTAACTGTTCTCTATAAGTTGCGACTGGAATGGAAGTTTTTTCTTCTTCTATGAGAACATGAACACAGCAATGGTTTGCTCCGAGAAGAGTTATAATCTGGTAAATAAACAAAATAAAATACGGTGGCCCGCAAGGACAATCACACTTCAAAAGTGAAGGCACAAACATAAAGGGAAACGCACTCCCAATCAAGAAACAGTGTAAATTCCATACAATGAGGGGGTGCTCGTTGTAAGAAAATATACCCAGAAACTCCATATATGGTCCATCGGTGGAGCCAGCAGATTGTGACGTCATGGCCAACACCTACCCCTTGGCCATTCCTTGCGTGCTGCCATATCACGTGAAAAACTGGATGTTTGATGAGGCGTTGCCAATGAGAGCGCATTACTTTGCAGCCGTCAGGGTTTCGAGACCATGTCCGTACTTAAACAGCTTTACAAAATGGCACCCTTTTCATTACTGGTGCAGATCGTCTTTGATTTGAGCTGAGCACAGCCCGAAGTCACACAGCCTGAAATAGATTTAAGGAATACCGGCGATAAGATTTGGTGACACGGAAATAGATAAATATAGTGCTAAAAATGTGTTGAGACTCAGCGAAAATGTTATTTCGCCTCAGATTATTTTCTGAGCCGCGCTTCAGAGGAACTCCCTGCCTGACGTTCCGGCAGATTGTCGAATTCTGTTTGTGTTTCGGGAGGCGCACCTTCATCACCCCTGTTTCAGCCTTTCTGGGGCCTTTGAAGGGGCCACTGCTCACACACCTGAGAAATGTCATACCAGTTCATCTTGTCTGTCAGGAATATTTGACATGCTATGTTAAGGGAAGTTTATTGTGTGTTGGAAGTCCAAGGGATCTGAGATCCCCTATGGATTTGAAAAAGGTGAAAAAAGTGACACATTTTATATGCTTCCTGATATAGTCATCTGTTCATCAGCAGGGTATAATCTACTTGCAAGCACACTTGATTTGTAAAGTAAATAAGCTTGAAATGCATGCGTGTACATGTGTATCAATTAAAAACTCTAGAACACAAAAGCCCTTTGTGTACAAAAGGTTGATTCTGTGCCTGTGAATTTAAGCATCAAAGTTGCTTTGGGGCCTCACGTTTTCACGGTAACCGTTTGTTTGTTCTGACCTTTCCCCTAAGGTTGCGAACGCCAGCTTTTCCCAACATTAGCAGTCTCTTTTAGCAGAAAAGAACCGTGAGCATCTGGAAGCTGCTTCAGCGGGCGGAGCCGCACAGTGATTGGAGGACAGCTTCTGCCTCGCAGGTCTGAGTGTTTATTAAACTAACTTCCTGGAACGGCACAGTTTGTATTACAAAGGCCCGTGCGGTGCGCTCAGGCGACCTTTTGCTTGTGAAACGCTACCGGGTTGTCCCTGCCACGGCGCTAATGATTTATCTTTAGAGAGGAAAGCAAATGAGTTTCTCCTGACATGAGCGAGCGTGAGGCATCTTCTCAGAAATTGCAGACAGCCAAGTTAATAAAAGCTTCAGTCATGCAGAAAGATGCTTCCAGATTTTCATAATATAGAGAAAACACAATTTACATGATACATTGCCCAGAGATAATATCTCCCTGCCATGGCAGTGGGTTTTGTCTCTCAGATATCTGACAGCATGAACAGAACAAAGCCAATCCATTCTTGAAGAAGAAAGGGAAAATTACAAAGCATCCTCATTTTCTGGTAAAATACTAGAAAAAACTTTTTGCCCCCAGGGATTTCCCAATATTCGTCTTTACAATCATTTAAAAATGCCGCTAAGAATGGAACATACTCTACGACACTGCTGACGCATTAAACACATACTGCACTGCTGACGCATTAAACACATACTGCACTGCTGACGCATTAAACACATACTGCACTGCTGACGCATTAAACACATACTGCACTGCTGACGCATTAAACACATACTGCACTGCTGACGCATTAAACACATACTGCACTGCTGACGCATTAAACACATACTGCACTGCTGACGCATTAAACACATACTGCACTGCTGACGCATTAAACACATACTGCACTGCTGACGCATTAAACACATACTGCACTGCTGACGCATTAAACACATACTGCACTGCTGACGCATTAAACACATACTGCACTGCTGACGCATTAAACACATACTGCACTGCTGACGCATTAAACACATACTGCACTGCTGACGCATTAAACACATACTGCACTGCTGACGCATTAAACACATGCTGCACTGCTGACGCATTAAACACATGCTGCACTGCTGACGCATTAAACACATGCTGCACTGCTGACACATTAAACACATGCTGCACTGCTGACGCATTAAACACATACTGCACTGCTGACACATTAAACACATACTGCAATGCTGACGCATTAAACATACTGCACTGCTGACGCATTAAACACATACTGCACTGCTGACGCATTAAACACATACTGCACTGCTGACGCATTAAACACATGCTGCACTGCTGACGCATTAAACACATGCTGCACTGCTGACGCATTAAACACATACTGCACTGCTGACGCATTAAACACATACTGCACTGCTGACGCATTAAACACATACTGCACTGCTGACGCATTAAACACATACTGCACTGCTGACGCATTAAACACATACTGCACTGCTGTATGCCTTGCAAATATATGCTATAAATCAAGCAAATCAAATATTCAATTTGGATGATGCATTAAATGTTCTTAACCTCAGTATTTGAGGATGCTTTAACTCTGTACGGTCCACCCCTCCAAGCGCCGGTGTGGAAGTTTCCGGCATTATGCTCATTTGGGACTGAACTGCAATAATCTTATATATAGGATTGGTGACTATGCTTGGAGTGTTGTGCAAGTTTGACTGAACACCACCTTACAAACAGGGTTTTTATGGAAATGGAAATATGGATATTAACAAGCCCGTTCCAAGCTTGCCATTTCCCTAAAGACCAGAGTATCTAGCACTGCCTGAAGCCTGTACTTATAGAAAGGCACTAAAATGTCTGCCTGACCTGGAAATCTTTTCAAATCATTAACGACTAAGGGCCTGATTTACTAAGACTACTTTAGTGTATGCAAAACCTGTTGGCTCACGCAAAACCAATAACATGACCCATGATTGGTCATGGTATTTGTTTTGCACCAATCACTGGCTGTGTTATTAGTTTGTTGTGTGCTACATGGTTTTGCACCCGCTAAAAGTCTTAGTAAATTAGGCCCTCTATGTGTGTAAAATCTTGTAGCAAGAATCAATTTAGTTGCCCTTGTTTTATCGTGTCCAGAAATGTACACAGTACGCAAAATGTGCTCTTGACAAAAGCTTTGTACTAAATCACAATATAATCTGCTTTGAACCATACTTTTTTAAAATATATATTCCAATATCTTATTACCCTGTTCCATCAGACAATGCATATATCTTGATGACCTTCTATCAGTTTTTACTCCCAAGTCTTTTTTTTTCTTTTTCAAATTTAACACATTTAGATTTTTCCGCCTACTTCCGGATGCTGTGAAATCTTAGATTACTCTGTTAGATTCCAAACTGTTTGCCAAATTGGATCCTATTGTCTGTAATCGAGATAAATTAATGTCAGTAAGGAAATGCAGAGGTCCTGACACTGATCGTTGGTGGACTTTCCACGGCAACTTGCTGATCTCTCCTATGGTTACGGTTTGCATTCTACTACACAGCCCATTTTCAACCCACTTTGAAATATCTCCTGTCATTCCTACTTATTTAAATTTCTACATTGAATCTCTACACTATGAAATGCTCTTTGATTTTCCTATTTATAGGTTTGTAAAAAAGGAGGACATGAAACATTCAAAAACAGTAAGGGAAAATGGTTTTAGTGCACAACTCCCTTGGATGTGAAACGGTTGACTGAAGAAAACGACACGGATGTGTTTCAAACGCAAGTCTTTCTTTTGAGCATTTAGAAAGTGTGAGGAGCCGGCAGATACAGCACCCAGCAGGTGTGGGACAATAAAAGACTGATCAAAAGCATGTGTTGGGCAAACAGCGGCAAAGATGGAGAACAACGACTTAATTGTGAACACACACACACGCATGCACACACACAAGGCAATACAAAGACAGAATACCTAATACAGAGCTGCAGTCACAGGTCCTCACAGACATTTATTATTCAGCTAAATGGACCGAGGATTAACGCATCACTTAGGCCCGGTAGTGTTTGCAAACGAGTTATCCAATACACCTCCCTTCTAAGGAGCAATTTCACAAGTATCACCTCCTCTGTCCAAGTATCACCTCCTCTGTCCAACTCTCTCTTGTTTACCCACATAACCTAAAATGTGAGTGAAGGAGCCATGGTCTGTTTAACTTAGCAGTTCACTATATTTTCTATGTCTGTATTTTTATTCCTAATTTCAGCTTCATGTTCTGCTGCACAAATCTTAAATGCTCGTTTATTATGTCCGACAAACTAAGGGACGTTCCACGGGGGGATATCAGCATATAAATGACTCCAGTTTCATTACATTCATAAAGCCCCATGTTAACATTTTGTTGGCTAGGAGGTGGGAAAATAATTCAGTCTTTCTGGTATTTAAACAACGTACACAGTGCCCACACTGTAGTTACCTGCAGGCAGATTTGGAAACCAAGAGATTCGTCTGGGTTTCAAGCAAAGCAAGCTGCCAATCTCGTCTTTGAGGTTGATGGACCTTGTGAACATGCACAGTGGGTGTTTAATAATCGTTTGTCAAAGTGAAGCGCCGATAGTCAGAACATGGGAAACGTAGAGGAATTAGGGAAGAACATTCATAGAAAACATAAAGGAATTAAGGAAGAACATTCATTCAACTGAATGAATGTGGCCAACTCAGAGATAAAGGCGCACATTACTATCGACAAATCCTGTAATTTCAAATTCCTTCTGTGTATCTAGAGCTAGGGTTCTCACCCCTGATCCTGGAGAACCATGGCATCGGCTGTTTTTGTTTTTACTCGGCACGTAATACACCAATAGAAGCATCTAGTGACACAATCAACTCGTCTCAACTAGTTTCTTGGGTCTGAACTGGTTCCTGATTTTGCGGTGAAACCAGTAGACACAAGGATCAGGGTTAAGAGACACTGACCAAGAGAAATGAGACGCTGGCACTGGACTACAATGCGACTCCTTATTTATTGGAATTATACTGCCTTGCTTCCAGTCACCTGGATTTCCTCCAGTTTTTAGAAACCGCATAAAAAAATACCGGCCAGTGGTTTATACGTGATCTCCCTCAGTTCTGTGAGTAATGTTGAATATGTGCCATCCGTCCTGTACCTTTATTTGTCTTAAGTACATAAGTCTAAGTCCTCCATCGCTTATCTAAATATTCTCTAACACACTTTGGCCCCGATTTAGACCTTTAGCGTGTGCAAAACCTTTCAGCGCACGCAAAACCAATAACAGGACAAATGATTGGTCATGGTATTTGTTTTGCACCAATCAGTGGTTGTGTTATGTTCACTTCCTTAACTTTCTATTATTGTCTATTACAATACTAAAAAAGGAAAAAAAATGCATCTTGGGCGGTTTGTATTTCAAAAAGCCTTTTAGTTTCCATGATTTATTTTCTAACCATATTACAATATTCTAACTTCTTTCTTTATGAACTGACTTTTACAAACTTCTAAAAGTCTGTTCTTTTATCTCAAACTCCCAAGTGACGATTTATTCATCCACTGTTTTCAGGGTATTTATTTATCAATCTTGGAACGAACGCTTTACATCAAGAATAACCCTTTTACGTTTGATCGCCACACTTTCTAGAAGTCTAAATTACTTAAAATAAAAATAAAAAATAATAATTAGGTGTTGTGTTGTTGTAAATCAATAGTTTATGCCAGAAGCATAAATGCACATAATACATAAAACATTAACTGTCAATTTTAAACCAATCAGACAATGAAGGTCCCCACAAATCTTCTAAGAAATAAAATAAAAAAGACCCAAATGTATGATCTATTGATCAGCCCAGTGCTGTAATGTAAAGCAATTTAAAATCCCTCCATTTTGAAGTCAGTTCAACCAAATAAAATCTGAATTCCCTTGTTGTCTAAATCTTGGCGGGTCTTAATTTGCCCGCAAGCATGACTGGTTAGACAGAACCGTCCATTCAGGAAGCCAGCAACTACTGGAATATGGATGCAATGCTCATGGTGTCTAGTATATGAAAAATGATTATGGGTTTCCTATAGATTATTCATGCCAATTGTATTTTACATTTAAAAAAATACCTTCATCAATATATACATTCAATAATATATTTAATAACACAGCAAATTAATGAAAGATGTACTCCAACACTTTTCGTTTTTAGACTGGGAATTAAATTATTTTATTCATTATTATTATTATTATTATTGGACACTGTACTGCCCAGTGTCAGTGCTGTCATGACGGTTCTATTTAAAAGTTGAAAATAGTACTGCCCTATGAAAGCAGACAGTTCATCGAGAGGCCGGTTTAGGGTGTGCATTTTCTGTCTGCAGAGAGAGAGAGAGAGCTCACAAATGCAGTACTGACACAGTAATGGGCCTGGGAAATTGTCTGAGTGATGGACTGCTAAGTGTCAGGCCAGAAAGGTGAGCAGTGCAGGTTATTACTGCCCATTATCCCGGTGGTCTGAGCTAAATTTGAAGCAAGCTTATGCAAAATGACAGGATAAAGAGCATCTCTATGGCTTAACAATACAGGCATGCAATCAATCAAGATTTTACAGGACATTTATCAAACTAAAAGTGTACGATAGCTGAAAATGTTCATAAAATACACAAGTGGTGCTCATTATTCTGTAAGGTTTGCCCTTCCTGAAAGTAGTAGAGACTTCTAAAACTTCTGTGTTTATAGTTTTCATAGACATTACAATCATGCAAATTAATATCTCAGTGAATTGAAACAATCAGGTGTAATGCAATTTATTATACCAATACCTTCATTGCCTCTATAGGCCTAGATAAATAAATAAAATCAAACCCATCTAACCTGTGACAACTTCTACACACACACGCACACATACTGTATACTGCACACCCACACACACACACACACACGCACACATGCGTGCATGCTCACACAGATGCACACACAAACTCACACACACATACATAATGTGTGTGTGTGTGTGTGTGTGTGTGTGTGTATGCGAGTCTAACCTGTGACAACTCCTACACCACGCCCACACACATACTGTATACTGCACACCCACCCACACACACAGCCACACACACACACACACACACACACACACACACACACACGCAGACCTACACACAACCACCCACCCACCCACAAACACACACACACTATTCGCGCATGCACACACAGATTCACACACAAACACACACACACACACACACACACACACACATACAGTTAATAATGTAAACAAACACACACAGACATTAATTCAGTTTTGGTGATCTAATGGCATAGCCTCCTCTTAACCCAATCTGGATTAGGCCCTGCTGGGTGTTCTGTATTATGCGTTTCATATGGCAGGCTTACTGAACATCAGATTCCACAGCTCAGAAGCCCACAGAGTGAATCAGCAGGTAAAGTCTGCTGCTCTGACACTCATCTATTGAACAGATATAATGTCCACATGCGTAGTTGAGACCAGCAGCACTGCATACATATAATGGGGTTGGTAAAATGGAGTGTGATGATAATGCATGTGGGAAAAGATACTGGGATTGAAAAAGGACAGTTTAAAAATGGATAGTGAGCGATAGGGAGAAAAAGCATTAAATCAGAGAATGACAGAAAAAAAAATCTAGTGATCAATGACAAGTTAAAAAATGTTGTGGCGCCTAGTCATTGACAATCTTTTAAAATGTATTTCTCACTTGCTCCATATTTATTTATTTAATAAAGCGCATCTTTATACTTAAAAAATATATATGTTCTATGTTATTTTTTAAAACTATTTGTGTTCCTTTGGGCCACTGTGTTACATTCATAATTCACTGGCTCTCCAGAAGACATGCCGTAACAAGCAGACATCCTGACTACCATGCATAATAAAACCACACTATTTTAGTGATGACAGTATAAATATGCCCTGACAATCCCCCACCACCCCCCCCACCAAGTTGCTTCTGCAGTATAGCTTCTTAATTACAGAAGGCAAAACAAATATCACATTCTGTGGGATATCGCATACGAATGAGACTGCATTTATAACAGTTACAATAATATTTCCATAAGTCTAATTTTAAAACTTAATTTAAAAATCAAATGAATAACAGTACTAATCACTATCAGTGGCTACATTGTCAATTTAAGATTATGTCATTATGGTACACAATGTAAAATGTACCTGCAAGTATGGCACACAATGCAACAACATACTACAAAAATACATAATTAAATAAACAAACAAATAAATAAATCAACCTACTTTGACAGCAGGGCTTAAAATCTACAGAAACCGACAGGAAATGGGACCATGTTTCTGTTTGTCAGTTTACATTTAAATTCGCCACACATTCCACTGGACTCATTTGACATTGCATCAGTATAAACCTTGTACACACAAATTATTTTTCTTTCTCTTTTCTGGTTTGGTATACATTTCCGGTTGTTTACATTTCAGGCATTTAATAGAGGCTCATATCCCAAATGACTTATACAGCTTCTTTGCATACAATCCATTTATACAGCTGGATATTTACTAAAGTAATTCAGGTTAAATACCTTCTTCAAGGGCACAATACCAGAGCGCCACCTGAGAACAATATCCACAACCTCAGAGTCACAAGCCCAGTTCCTTAACCAATATGCTTTCTCTGTGACCCCAGTGTCGGCCATTTTGTTTTTTTGTTTTTTTTATATGGTAGTATTTACTGGATATGCTGGTACTCGAACGATGGCCTAAAATACTCTGATCCCCTCAATAAAACCCAGTGGAACCACTGTTGGTCAAAGTAATTGTCAGATACCACAAAATAAAATAAAAAAATAACCTTAAATAGAAAATAAATAAATGTTATGGAATGGCTGCCAGATGCAGCCTCAGGGTTTTCCAGCTGATGGGATGAACTGGACAGATGCTAATCCATTCTGCTTTGGGCCAACGCCACATCCTGCAATAAATAGTTCTTCTTGGATGTCTTCTTTTTATTTCATTGGGACCGAAATAATCTTTTATTTCATTTATTTGCTTTGTGTGACGTGGTAGGCAGTTGGTCCGTCGGTTGGCTGTAATGACCATCATTAACCTCTCTTGAAGAACCGAGATCACGATAATGTGATAAGGAACGGTCCAACTGATGCGACCATTTCAATTGCTGTCTCCCTGCCTCATTAACGGGTCTTGTTTGCACTTATTTCTTGGCACTTGGCTTTGCCTACTATGCTATGTGTGTTTGGCACAGATACCTCCAGCACTGGAGTGAAAGAATGTGTGGGGCCCCAGAGAGACTGCAGCCGGGACTGTCATCATCTACCTTTAAATTTAAATATATATTTTTTTATTATCTCAAAAAACAAAAGCATGTTAGCAAGGTGATATCTGTTCTCGCTAAAGCGTGTTTATGAAGAACGAAAAAAAGGTTACACTTAATTGTAACTCCAGTTTGATTGAACTGTAAATCTAAGTTTGATTCAAATTTCTGATTGTTTGTTTGTTTGCTTCATTTTACACAGTGATAATCCATCCAACATTATTGTAACCAATGTAGTCTTTAACCTTTGTTCTCATGTCATCATTGAGGGTTTGGCACGAGACAATTTCTTGCTTATTGTTGCACTTAGGGAAATTAAGTTTTAAGAATTAAGACTGTTCAGAGGGCAAGCATGGCCTTTCATACCTTGGTCACAGTCCCCCTTGCCTGCATTGGATATGTGACTTACAACAAATAAGGGGACATTTGAAAATAAATCCACATTAATAATTCAAAGTACTGTACAAGGCACGCATATGTAATTTCCACTAGTGTTTGGACACATTAACAACTGCTGATAGAGCAGTTGAAAGAGCGCATGAAAAAGACTCAATGTACATTACTAATACCAGGTGTACCATCAAGGCAATTTGTTATTAGGCACAATACTCTCCAAAACTACACTCTCCAATGTACTTACAGTCAATGAATTAAGCCATTTTGATGATTGTCTAGACATAGCTAAAATTACACTGATGCCTGAGTCCTTAACGACACTTACTTACTGGCCATCTAGGCTATTTTACACACACAGGGTCTGGTTACTCTTTTGTAAGGTCACACATTGAATGGGTGAAGGTTGATAATTTTTTCAATTATGTTATTTTCTAACCCGTACAATAATTGAAGATCCTCTTATGCCCTTAGAAACACTACTCACCGTGGGTCTCTCCAATCCATGTAGTGTAGAATATCCTTTTTTTTCTCCATTGTTTGAAGCAATACGTCATATGTCTCTCTGAATCTACAAATATATCATATATCCTTGATAGTATAAATTAATTGCAGCAGTTCAAATATTGAAATTTTTCTGAAATAAATTACAATACACAGTATACTGTATATACAGTATCCATTTGATTTTGTACTAAGTAATGGCCAATTAAATTTATTTATTTACTGAAACAAGGTTGAGTGTAATGTGTAATATGTTTGAGATGGTACCTCATACATGTCATTTGTGTATGTTTGTGTAAAAAATGTGATTGACTACTGGCCTTGATGTTGAGTTGTTTGTAGTCATTGGATACATCATATTTGGCTTGGGTTCATATGCCAGGATGATAGCTACACAGGTACACAGACAGCTACTTAGTTTGACAGCTGACAGGTTACATACTGCAGCTGTCAAACCCCCCCCCCCCCCCCCCCCCCTCCCCTTTTAATTATCACCTCCTTTGTGTCTCCATACTTTCGTGCTTCTGAATAAAATGGCGTTCAGACCAGAGTATGTGAGCAGAGTGGAGCTCCCCGCTCAAAGCTTTCTGTAATCACTCCACTCCGGGATTTCTATTTCCCGCTCCCCGCTCAAAGCTTTCTGTAATCACTCCACTCCATCTCCGCTCCGGGTTTTCTATTTACCGCTCCCCGCTCAAAGGTTTCAGTACTCACTCCATTCCAACTCCGCTCCGGGTTTTCTATTTCCCGCTTAAAGCTTTCTGTAATCACTCCATTCCAACTCCGCTCCGGGTTTTCTATTTCCCGCTCCCCGCTCAAAGCTTTCAGTAATCACTCCATTCCAACTCTGCTCCGGGTTTTCTATTTCCCACTCAAAGCTTTCTGTAAACACTCCGCTCCATCTCCACTCCGGGTTTTTTATTTCCCGCTCCCCGCTCAAAGCTTTCAGTAATCACTCCACTCCAACTCCGCTCCGGGTTTTCTATTTTACGCTCAAAGCTTTCAGTAATCACTCCGCTCCAACTCCGCTCCGGGTTTTCTATTTCCCGCTCCCCGCTCAAAGCTTTCATTAATCACTCCGTTCCAACTCCGCTCCGGGTTTTCTATTTCCCGCTCCCCGCTCAAAGCTTTCAGTAATCACTCCGTTCCAACTCCGCTCCGGGTTTTCTATTTCCCGCCCCCCGCTCAAAGCTTTCAGTAATCACTCCGTTCCAACTCCGCTCCGGGTTTTCTATTTCCCGCTCCGTTCTTGAATAGCTAGCCTAGGCTACTCATCTGGGAGAGGAGAGACACAAACCCCATCAAACATTTTTGTATGCATGGAAAACTTCATCATGTTTTCTAGACACATCTTTTTAGATTCCACAACTAATCCCTGGTCATAGTAATCATCTACCCACACCCGCGTTCATCCTCTGTGTCATTTATTTTTACAAAACAATTGTAATTTTGTCCTTTTCTTTCCGATAATATTTGACAAATTCCATGTCTGACTGCAGCTAACCTTAACAGAGTGTATAAGAATGTGGTGAATGCTGACGTTTAACATGCGTTTGCTTGTGGGATGGAGCGGTATCAGAGCAATCTTGGAGCGAGAGAGAACGCAGACGTTCCGACTTTCTAAAAAGCCGCTGCTCGCTCCAGGCAAAATCACGCAGCTCCGCTCCCCGCTCCGCACCGCTCACATACCCTGGTTCAGACCCAGAAGAAAGACGTTTTCTGCGCCAATATTAACACAACAAACTGTGTTCTTGGAAAAAAAATAAAAAATGTTAAGGACACCTGTTGATTGAATCTGGGACTGTTTTGTTTAAAAAAAAATCAAATAAATTCCCCCCGGAATATTCTGGTTAAAATCCATGTGGCTCTTTTCCTTGAGTACAGCTTTGTGAGAGTCTACTACAATGTTTTTCCTCCATAGATGGGAAGGGACAGTTCAATTTTAAGGAAAGAAAGCCGCAATGAAACCAAAATGTTCAAATGTAGTGCGGATTGAAGAAATGCTGTACCATGCGTAATAGGCAATGAACCCTTGCCTGCATAACAAAAAGGTTGGTGTACATTTAACACCCCAGGGTGTTTATATGAGACAGTGGTCTCATATAAACACCTTAGGGTGTTAAATGTGCACCAGCAGTGTTAGATGTTAGAGTGCCACACCACTGATCAGCCTCTCTGCTTTTGACCTCGCTGAATAAAAATATATATATATATATATATATGAAAGGAAGGTGGACTGTCCAGACTCACAATAGTTTCATCCCACTTTTCATTAATTAGCCCAAAATATTCCCTTTTCGGATAAGATTTCCCATCCCTGTTCTAAATGAATGACTGCAATGTTGTGTGAAGCTAGAAAATAATTATCAGAAAACTTCTTAATTATATAGGGGCAATATAATGTCAGAATGGTTGATGCACTCACTTGGATTCACACTAATGGGTAATGTGCCAACTTGAAAATGAGTTAATTTTTGAACAAAAAATATTTTACTTTTGTACCACTTTAATAAAAGCCATTGAAAGCCAACTGTCGAATTTATTACAAAAACAAATGTCTCATTTTGAATGAACACAGCTATTATATAATAGCATTCTATCAGCAAGTTCGTCAAGATAATTTTATACAAAGTGGATTTCACACGTCTTATTCAACTGGCTATTGTGATTTATCATCAACATACAATTACTGACCAAATTGAAGTAATTGTGTACTTTGTCTTTTGATAAAAATGACAAATAATGACAATGTTCTTGTTCCCCTTTATCTCATTACAATGAGGAGAGAAAAAAATATATATTTGAATTTATCACGTTATGTCCATCACCCACACACACACACACACACACACACGACTGCACGTCTTGTCAGAACTTTTTAGACAGCTTATAGAGATTTGTGTGCCTGTCCGTGTGGGTGTGTGTGTAGGTGCTCTATACCAAGCACAATGCATCTCCCTCTCTCCCTCGCCTAATACTGGACCTGCAGACATACTCTGTATGTGATTTGTTTTTGTGACAGGCATTGGCAGTAATAATGTTACCAAATCATTTTTCACCTCCATTGATGGGATATCAAATGCTATTGTAAATATGAAACCTGTAAGAATGAGTTCAGGTTCACTCAAGCCTGGAACATGTATATGTGATTTATATACACATTTATGAGTCTCACAATCAAGGACATGTGTCAAAACTATGTTAACAAATGTATGTCATGTGAATAAATAGGTTTATGTAGGGATTGCAATCACAGCAGGATTTTACATACATAAACTGATTTTGTAGAATAACTCAACAAGGGGTCAGATACTGGCACTATCTTCCTTGTATTGTGTTTGTGGCGTGATAATATAACTAACAGTGGCTCAGATCTAACAATAAAAAGCTGATTATTGATTTATATTACGCAGAAGGGAGAATAAATCATTATATATGAAGGACTTTCGTTTAACACAGACGAGAAGGAATCTTGCCGTTCCAGAAACAAATTTAGCTTCCTTTGATTTGTTATCATTGATTCATGTTGTTCCTTGTTAAAAGACATTTGGTTCTGACGAATCCCAAACAGTCAAAGGCCATTTGTGATTCTTAAAAAAAAATAAAATAGGTGTAAATGCACCTCAAAACACCTCAAAACTCCAGACATTTTCCAAGACTTGTCAAAAGTATTCTGCTCATTCCATATAAAGGGGCTATTGAGTTTCTGTTTGCTGTTCCAGCAGATTGGTAACCATGGTTACAACTGAAGTCAAACAAAGGCTGTATCATCCTTATCCAATGGCTTCTGAGGAGCAGAAGCTGGAGACTGTTAAGACCGATGCAGTATAATTCATGTCTAAACCTCCAAATGTCACAATCTGAAAACTTATTTTTAAGTGAACATAAAGTTTGCTGGGCAGGGATCATGGCCCGAAAACCAAGGCTGGTGAGATGAACAGTAGCACTATTGTCTTCGAGAGATTAAGAAATACCACTGTGGGAGTTTGTCCCTATTTTTGCTGTTTGCTCATGATGTTGGTTACATATTCTGAAAGGGTAAATCAGGTAAAGGGTAAAGTCCTACATGGTTAACATGATTATTATACAATAATAATACTACATAGGATTTATTTGTTGTATATGTTATTATCAGGCAAATTTATATTAGTGTAGTATTTCTTTGCTGTAATTATAGTCTTTGAATTTGTGCCTTGTCTAAGTTTATTGAACAAAATGGGATTCTTCCAACCTAAAGAATTATGATCGGGTAATTATGTTTTATTATGAAAACTAAACCTTCTGCCATAACAACTATATTTCATGGCTTGATTCTCCTGAGCTGCTCAACAATAACAATGACACTACTTAATTAAAGCACTGATCTACTCCCATAAGGGTAACAAATTGACATTTTACATAATTCATTTGTCCACATTAGGTTTCAGATGGCATCTAATAGCCTTTTGTAATATGCATTGGATGTTGTGTGAACTGCTTTAATATTTGAATATCTCTTGGGGAAAAAAAAATAAAATAAAAATAAAAGTACTGTCTTTTTTTAAAGGGAAAACCGGTATTCACACGGGGCCACGTGAAGAAAGTTAACGTCACTGCAGGGGACTCTATTTTTAGTTCTTAAACAGCGCTGTAGACAGAGGCCGGTTAGTGTGATGGATAAGTGTATGGCTCAAAATGCAACCTGTATTCATCCAGGTGCAGTTGGGTATCTAGGGCCACTCAAGTCTCCCAAACATGCATGATGCTATTAGAGGAGGTTCTTTTCATGTTCACTACATTATACCGCATGTTACAGACTCCTTCCTCCTTTTTTTTGTTGCATCCTATGTATATGAATTTTTAGGAAATAGGTTACAGCAACTTAGAACCTAGGTGCATTTGAAACTCATGCACTAGCTGTGCGGTCCCGTAGACTTGTGTATCCAGGTTACGAGAATATTTTCAGGGTCGAAATTAAGCCGAAACTTTGATCGACCTGTCGATCGCAAATTAAAAATCCATACCTCATCTTTCTTTTGGAGAACGGTTTCTTATGCCTGACGAAGCGGCCTCAAGCTCTAGGGCTGGAATTGTGTCACGCTTTTTGATTTGGTTGTGGCCAATGGACCTTATAAAACTTTACCGTAATTGAATTCTCCAAATAATCTCTGATCACATAGCCAGGCGGAGTTCTCATAAGGACACAGCTGAGTAATGTACTTTGCCAAACAAAAGAGTCCCTTGACCCTGCAGAATACTTCTACTATCAATCACAATAAACATGGGTAGTGAACAAGCCTCAGAATGTTGCAAGAAGTACAACTACTTAAAGGGCACCAGGGTTTGTCCTCCAAAAAAAGTAAAACAAGATGCATAAATGTAATCTCAGTAGTTCGCATTGCTTTACCTTGTGCATTTTTGTACACACACTAACACAGAGAATTGATAGGTTGCAGACAACCACAGTGTTAAAACATGGAATCCAACGTTCCTTTATTTTCAGCCTTGTCTGTTGTAAGCGATACGAGGTTGTGAAATACACTCATCTGAGCGACAGCACATACTGGCTGAACTCTTGTCTTTTTAAAGTGCAGGCAGAGTACAATCCAATCCAGATTCTGGAAGAAAAAAAGAAAAAAAGTTATCTGGAAAATTTGCAAGTACAATGCGTAGCAACGCAAATGGCTCTCGTCGCGTTCCGAGGGCGAGAGATCGTTATCCACGCGCTCATCCGCGGGTTCTGTAGGTCCCCATCTGCACCTCCTCCACCCCCCAGTCCCAAGCACCATTGCCTTCACCTGCTCTACAGTTACCCCCCTTACTGAGCTTGGCCTGCCTCCGATCCTGCCGTCTCACAAAACCGCTGCCAAGCTCCGCGCTCTTCGAACGGTCTCTCCTGATCGCCTCTCCTTCATCTCCTACATGTTTATTCGCCACCTTACCTTCCCGCTTCTGGACCGTACACGTGTCCTCTTCCCCGTGTCCAGTAACAAATCACTTCAACACCAGAGTGCGCCTTTTTTTTATTATTATGCTTTTCATCATTCTTCAAAACCAAGACAAACAACGGACAAAAGCACCTCTTTTTTTCTTTACACAATGTGGTCAATAAAAGATTGATGAAAGAGAGATGAGGAAAAAAATAAAATAAGACAAAAATATATAGAAAAATATTGGCAGTGCAAAAATGAAAAACCACAGAGGAATCGCACAAGGGATGACATCTCGTAATGTAGGTCAAGTGGATTCAGATATATTACAATGCTGCTCTTTGAAAAATCATAGTTCAGCAGTATTGGCAAGTTTCTTTGATGCAGGAAGATGCTGATTTAATGTTTGGCAACCTGCAAATACTGTGATACGTATGTGCTAATATTGCTTTTATACAATTTATCATTGTTGTGGTCTCACGTGCTAGTATAATGCATATTTGTTTCTTGGATGACTGTTACACATGATGTCCAATTTACCATTTAGGCATTTGGCAGAAGCATTTTCCCTGAAGCAATTTACCAAAATGTGCATTTAACATGGTAAGAAAAACAACAAGCGAGGCTGGAGAGCTTTGCAAGGCAAAGGCACACTCAAACACTCAAATCAATGTCGTTGAGGCATGTGCCACAAGACCTGCTGTGGAAGAACGGGAGATTAACATTAATTAAGGTGAAGTCTGAAACGATTGCTTCTCAGATAATTGTGAGGAACAGCCGGATAGTCTGGCTCCCTCCCACGCTGGGCGTGGAAGGTCACTCCACCATCAGGTGATGAGGGTGGTGAAGACTGGCTGCTGAGAGACCGAACCGCTCGCCGGCGAGAGCGAGCCCGGCGGACGGATCCGATTGTAGGGTACGACGTACGGCGCAGTCATTGTGCGAACGCTAGGTGGGGCGACACCACTCACGGCTTGGCCAATGGCAGTTGAATTGGCCGCGAGTGGCCACCGGAACACGGCGAAGGGCGGTAAGAAGTGGGGCGGCATCTGCAAATTTAGCTACCGCTACTGGTAGCAGGCGGGCGGTTAAACAGTCCCGACAAGAAATTACGAGGGGCTTGCCGCGGAGCCGACTCTTGGCCGAGAAAAGGGCGAGTTCTTGGCCCGCAGGAGTGGGTTATCCGCTGCAATGACTGCTGGGAAGCTCAGCCGGTCTCTCAGGGCCGCGGCGAAGGTCCTCAGCGGCCGGAGATTTAGACACCGCGGAGCCAGCGACAGTGATTAAGGCAGCAGACGGCAGGAAGCTCTTCCCCGGGCTGAGCCGCGGCTGGCGGGTGGACATCCAGGCTGCGATGTCAGCCAGACACGCGGAGATATGCACCAGAGATTTTACTCGGTCTTGCATTACCATTCTCTCGTGCATTAATCAATAACAGACGCATACACCCCCAACCCCCCCTTGTCTCTACTTTATATTCATTCAAGAATAAAATTCCATCTCCTCGGGTTAAATAAAGGCAGAGGTCAAATTACTTGAGCAATATTTTGTGGCCCCCAGGAAACATTTGATACTGTCAGCTGCAATTTCGCACTGGCCCCACTATGCAGAATTTCTGTCAGTTTGGGTCGTGTGCTCTCCGGTGAGAAGCTGGCAGCGGGGAGGGATTTCATGGTTGAGTCTGACGAGAGCTGGCTGCAGACAAACCACAAATTAACGTCACAGCCAGGGCACCCCCGCCATGCTCCAACCGCAGGAAGAGAGGCTTATAATATATTCATCTCGCTAAAACATAAGATTTACTAAGACCTTTAGCATGTGCAAAACCTTTCAGCGCACGCAAAACCAATAACATTACCAATGATTGGTCATGGTATTTGTTTTGCACCAATCATTGGTTGTGTTATTAGTTTTGCATGTGCATTTTTGCACCCGCTAAAGGTCTTAGTAAATCAGGCCCTTCATTTCATGTGGGTTTTACATTTTTATTTTATTTTTGTCTTGTTTTGTAGGTCTCTTCAGTTGATTACTGTAGCATGCTAATCGCTGGAAAGACAAACAAATAAAACCGTGCGGGACATGTCATTACACAAAATATGACTTTAGTTTTCAATTTTTAAATGTGTGTGTGCGTGTGTGTGTGTTTGCGTGCGTGCGTGTGCGTGTGTGTGTGTGTGTGTACCTCTTCAATTAGTCTGCCATTTCTTGGTCTGGCCTGGCCTGGAGGCAGTTTCTATTCCGTTTGAGGAGCTGTGTAGCACATGGGCTTGAGTATTGCCTGCCATTTGTAAAGTGTGGATTTTATTTATTTTTTGGTCTACTGTGAGTCCCCAATAGATACGAAAGGAGCCGAACAGCAGAGAAGGATAATTTCTTCCCCTAAGAATGGCTGTGGATACAGTCTTGGCAGATACCTTGACTTAACTAGTTGTACTTTAATAGCAACTTATGTCTTACGAAACAACATTTGTCTTACAATACATCTGCCTATATTCACTGGGATTGCATGTGTATACAAATCATGCACACATTATATGAGGTGGATCATACTCCAGTCCTGAGGGGCCGCAGTGTCTGCAGCCAATCAGGGCATAGAGATCAAGGTGTGTGGACTCTTTCAGCCAATGAAAGTTTAAAAGGAATCACCGGTGCTGAAACAGAAAACCAGCACACGCCGGGACTGCAGTCTGTGCATTATGTGCTCACAATACAGCGGCCATTTTGAGGACAGAGCGGTATCAGAACTTCTGCTCAGTTTTGGAGAGGCACGCTCATAGCATGCATTCCATCTAAGGAATGGTTTATGTTGGTGAGGCATATTTTCAGTATTACACGGAAGGAACAAAATGTGAATATAGTAAATATACAAGTGATAGTGAATAATGAACAATAAAAATAGTGAATAGAATAGTGAATACAGACCTAGGTGCATTTGAAAGCAACACAACTTTTTATTTTCCTGTACAGGATAGTGCCCCTGGTCAGTGTTTATTTTTCCAGGTTTAGGTGTATTCTGTGACGATTATTGATAATTGCTTGATTGCTAATAGCAGCTTGAATCAACAGGTTGAGTTTTTATTTATTGATTTCATTCATAAAATAACGACGTCTATAGCATACGCTGAGTCCATGAAGGACTGGCATTTTCCATACCATGTATACCAGAGTTTCTTAAAAATTCACAAGCTGCCTTCAAATGTGTTGTCTGGGAGAAAAAAAAAAAAAAGCATTCGCTGTTCTATCAGAAAAACAAGGACTAAAACAATGTCTCCCTGCTGCATTCTGTACCATGGCTAATCTTCCTGTTATGCATTTTGCTAAAATATGAATCCATCATTCTGCCATAACACATGAAATATTTATAGCATTCTATCATTACACATGCATGGAATTGCAATGCCTTGATCAGACTTTGCCATAAAGGACTTTGACAGCAGTCATTTAGAGAACACGGCAAGCTGTTTGTACACATTACACTTGTACACAAGTACAGGTAAACTGTTCATCTGTATCCCTGCCGTATGGAAGGCATTACAAAAAACAAAAAAACAAACACACAATGTGAAACAGATTAAGTACACTACACGCAGCAATGCTCCAACACATAGAGGAAAGCCGTCCCAGGACAGCGGGTGGCTGTTATAGCAGCAAAGAGAGGACCAACTCCATATTAATGGCCTTGATTTTGGAATGAGATGTTGGAGGAGCAGGTGCCCGTACACCTTTGTCCATGTCGTGTATGTCCACAACATTGCCTGTATTGTGCAAATGTGAGATACAAATGAGACTAGATGGCTAACATTGGATTTAATTATATGTCTTGCTGCTTGCAGAAAAGCTTACCTTTGGATTTAAAATGCAAGCAACTCACTTGAGTCTATTCTGCCTTCTGGCAATGGGGAAAACTTCAGAAGTTCATTTTGAAATATGCATCTCGTGTTATCCAAGAGTCCCCTGTTTGTGGTGCGTGCCAACCGAGTGTGGAACACACAATGCCAGAGACTTTCTGTGATTTTCTCTTTTCAAACAAGGATCTTCGGCCAGAAACCAGACTCCTGCTGAAATGGAGCAAACATTTATTCCACAGCCACAGAAACTGTGGCAGAACCTTTAATTTCCACTGTCACACGAGAGTCCAAATAAACATGTCACTTTAACCCGCAGATAAAGGTCCTCATAATATAATCACAGACCTTTCATTCTTCGTTATGTTTGTTTTGCCCTTTCTTACTTGTCCTTTCTATTAAATGGTTTATTATCTGGCTTGTAACTCAGAGGTTGCCGGTTCAATTCACAGCAGGGGTACTGCCATTTGAACGATCAAGCAAGGCCTGAATTTGACCTCAATCATTTCAGATAAAATATATACTTCTGTAGTATAGTATAGTAAGGATAGTAAGTTAAAATTGACACGCCGTAGGTTCCTCTGGATAAGGATGCCTGCAAAGCACGTACATAATGCAATGAAAGTACTTTTATATTTATACTTTTATAAGTATATTTATGAACTTAGTTTGAGATTTATCTTTAACTTCTTGAGATGCAAAGTCTCCTTTGTTTGCAAGGCTGTCCTAAATAGAACTGTGCTTATGACGATTAAACCAACACATTTAATTCAGTTTTAGGCAGCAGATGAGTACAAAGCAGCCATCGATTCAACACTGCATGTAGTGATCCGCAGACACGTGCTCACTTCCAGAGCAATTTTTCTCATTACTCATCAATCTCAGAGGCAAGACAGGATTATGAATCTATTTTAGATGCGGCACAGTATGGCAGCGGTTTATTATACAGCCTCCATTTCAGGACTTACCCATCTAGATATCGAGTGGCTGCGTCTGAGATTTCACAAAACTGAGGGGGAAAAAAAAGGTGACGGGAACATTATTCTCATCTACACGTGGAGTTTCATGCGCGCCTACTTCATAACAGCTGTGTCGTCAAATAAATGTACTGCTATCGTGCTAGTACCGAAAAGCGCGGCTACAGAATTGAAAGGAACTTCTTCATGTATAATTGCAACAAATGACATGACCAAAGTTCCCCGTCAGGAGACAGAAAAAAGGCTTATAATTTTTTTTCCCCAGACAAATGAATTCTCTAAAGGGCAGAGCAATCCGCCAATGACATATCTTCTCTTGTAGATACTAATGGGTGGCCATCGTCTGTCGGGAAAGTACGTCCATTGAAGGGGTAATCAATATGTGGGATAGAAACAATGTCAGATTGCTTTATGAAATAGCATACACCAACTAGATTTATTTAGCCACAGTAACACAGCTTTTTTTTTCTAGAGAATCCATGTAGTGAACTGCATTTGGTTCACATATAAGTGGAGTTCCACACAATGTCTGACTTAAGGTGTTGTTACACGATGCAATTTCCGCGCAACTTTGGTTGCGGCAACTCGTTGCTGGTGATGTCATACCTGTCACAGTTCGTGTACAGAAATCTTTTTTAGTAGCTGCATTTGGTTAAAAGTGGATGTTGAATAATTTATTGTATTCTAACAAAGAATAGAGCTACCATTGCAAAACAAAAAAAAGAAATGCATTAGATTGTTTGAATGATTCTACAGAAAAGCATTAAATCATAGTGAAATGCCAGATAGCCTTGTGTTCAGTTATGACAAATTATTGCATTTTATTGGTCATTTTTAAGCTACTGCCTTAAGTAAATTGAGTAAACGGTAGAGTATTCTGGGGGCAATTGTAACAGGGGTCAATTGTAACACAATTTTTCGTTACAATTGCCCCCGACCCTAAACACATGAAACTAGCTAGCTTGCTGGATAGAATCTCAGCTCTAGCTTGTTTCAGATTGGTGCAATTTTATGGTGTTGCAATTGCCCCCAGAATACTCTATTGTTAATTTAAAATATTTTCTTGAGGTTCTTAGACAAGTCTTTATGGTTCTTAACACTATATTTCTCCTCCATTTATGTTCATTTAGGGTCCTGACCAGTTTTCCACTGAATCCATATCTATCTTTGTTAGCCTGTCTTTGCTCAGACAATGCATGTCAGAGCATGTATAACACGTCCATGCTTACAAAACAGCCCTCCAGAGAATTTTACGTAAGTTATATAATTAAGTGTTATCCAACCCTCCTGTCTGACAAGATCTCACCATAATTAGGTCACATTAACCTGGAAAGACCTCTATGTCAGCCGGCAAACTCTTGCCATCTGCGATACCATTGGGAGCAGAAACCCGATACAGCCAGCGCAGGTTTTTTTTTCTTTTTATTTTAAATCCAGGTCAGAATTCAGGCAGTACATCCATAGTGCAGGTCTGAGCCAGCGTATGGACCAGGCTGTAAAACATTGTTTAATATCAGAGTAGGGACGTCCCTGAACACATGGCTTTTATAGGCTTCCTGTGAATGGTTTTACTGCTATTGAATAAACTTGTGGCGATAAATTAAACACCCTTAAATGCCACTCTAGGACTTAACACTTCATGCTACCAATGTGGGCGATACTTTTATTATATAACATATGGCTTGCATTTATTTATTAATATCAAGGAGGGGGAGGTACGATATAACTGTATATAACACTAAATACTGTTTTGTCACGTAACATTGCAACTGGAAACCGAGTCAGTTGCAACAAATACAGCTGATTTGGTATATAACATGTAAGGGCCCTATTCCTCATAGCTGACTAACTGAGCTGGCTAATTGTCCTGAGTAAAACCGGGAAACCCCCCAAATATGGAACATATTAAAAACACAATATTTTGCTAGTAGTTAAAGTACAATACCAGCAATAAATAAGTAATTAAATAAAGACAATATCATAGTAGGAAGCTATGAGCACCAAAGTGTTCTCAATGGGATGTTTACATGTCAGCTGTTCCTCCAACTTCATAACATCAATCACATGTTAGACATGTCTGCCCTTTTAAAATATGAAGCATTTTCTATTGAAGGGTATGCTTCAGACAAATCTGGGGTATTGCCATTCCAGAGGCCCAAGAAACAGGGGGAATAAGTTACGTTTAAATTGAACAAATTATAGGCGAGCATTAAGTTTGTTCGGTCTTTCTTGATTCTTTCTTTTAATTTAAAAATGTAAAAATCTCCACTATAAAAGCTGGGTGCATTTACTATGAATCTGGGTGTGTGTGTGTTTGGGGTACTCCCCTATGGTAGGCCGAACAGTTCAAAAGCCGACGCAAAGTAGACATCGTATATCCAGTTGGATAGCGTGCGCGACCTAGTTGGATCGCTCGCGCTGCCAAACTGGATATGTGGAGATGTCCACTGGGTATCTCGCGATGTCCACTGGGTGGCTCAGGATGACTGGATAGGTAGTGTCTTGTTAACTGGATATATCTCGCTTAAAAACTGGGTAGCGCAGAGCAACTGGATATACGGTGTCTAGTTTGGGTCGGCTTTTGAACTGTTCGGCGCGCTATCCAACTGGATATACGGTGTCTACTTTGCGTCGGCTTTTGAACTGTTCGGCGCGCTATCCAACTGGATATACGGTGTCTACTTTGCGTCGGCTTTTGAACTGTTCGGCGCGCTATCCAACTGGATATACGGTGTCTACTTTGCGTCGGCTTTTGAACTGTTCGGCGCGCTATCCAACTGGATATACGGTGTCTACTTTGCGTCGGCTTTTGAACTGTTCGGCGCGCTATCCAACTGGATATACGGTGTCTACTTTGCGCCTGCTTTTGAACTGTTCGGCACGCTATCCAACTGGATATACGGTGTCTACTTTGCGTCGGCTTTTGAACTGTTCGGCCTACCATACTCCCCCCCACCCACCCACCCTGCCTCCCACATTTCAGTTTGCAAGCCCCTTAAATTTGAAAACTGCGTGTCCCTGGCAGCGTTTTCCTCTGCCAAAACCCGCTCCGGTAATGCTCTGATGCTGCTCTGGTGTGACCTGTACCTTGAATCAGTCTCCGAGTGCCCCTCTGCTCATTACACCGACAGCTGCTTCGACAGCCCTCTCCGTCTCCCGCCCGTTATCGCATGCTGTTGGCTCCTCTGCTCTGATTAACCCCGGATACATCCCTGTGGTGGGAGTAATGCTACGTCCAGTCATCATCCGAAATGCCCTTCCTGCTTTGCGGAGGTGCCCGGCGCAAAAAAAACACTCTTTTGAAGCAGGCCTTCATCGGGAGTGCCAGAGTTGTGTCTAATGGGAAGTAAAAGGCGGGTAGAAGAAGAAAAAAAAGGGATTCTTCCAAGTGACTGAGCTTCCATTTGCAAAGTTTAACTACCGAGCAAGAACGCAGTGAAAGAGAAGTCACATGGTTTCCAAGTCCTTTAATGTGTGTATGCCTGAATTTTTTTAAAATTATATATAACAAAGTGACAATGTTTAAAAACGGTTTTATGTCTCCCTGTGGTTCAGGGAGTCCTTTACTGTCTTGATCTTCTCCGTTCGTTTTGCAAGATTTTTGAATTATCATTTACCCTTTCTTCTTTTGTGCTTTTTTTTTCTTATGTCTTTCCTTTTTCTTTGTGCTTCTCGGTATCTATTAATATGGTTTAATTTAACATTGGTTTGATCCCCCAGCAGGAACACGAGGCACATTTGAATGCCGAGCTACGATGTTGTGTTTAGTGCAACTGTAAAAGGCTGCCATCTGGACCCAGATTACACAGGAGGCCTGAGACCGACCAGAATGTGTAGTTTCTGGGAAAGACATAAAACCACAGCGACCTGCATATTCGTAATTAGCATGCGAAAAATAATAAACGAGGACAAGGGCTTGAACACATACACACACACACGCGCGCACGCACGGCGAGATAAATGGCCTGTGTTTGTTTTCCTCGGGCGCTCGATCCATGAGACTGCCTGTTTAATCCTAAATCTCTCGCAGTCTACCCAACTGACCTGACAAGTGGCGAGCGCATTTCCTCAGAAAATAAGACCTTTGTGACGCATTGCCAATTAGACAAACGGCGGGTGTAAGAAAGTGCGGTATGTTGTCACGACTGAGGTGAAAAGTGTTAGCATATTCCTGACTTGTTTTGTTTTTTTTCAGAAATATACAAATGCAAAAAGCGCAATCACACAGCCATACATTATGTACAATGACATATTTATTTTTAAATGCAAGTACGTACCAGAAAAGCACCACAGCGTTATCCATGAAGCTAGACATGGTAGAGACGTTAGCAGCTTTGTAGCTCTGCGACGGGAGTATCCCATCTGTGTGTCTGTTTGTCTGTCCGTAACAGCCTTAGCGCCTACAGTTCTGATCCAATTTGGATGAAACTTCATGCATAGGTTGGCAGGTGGCCAAGGACCTCTATTCGCAAACGTTTTTCCAATTGGTCAATGACAAGTATGTTACTTAGTATTACTGGAATTTCTACCGATATCTAATGAAATTAATGTGGATGAATAGACGTTGTAGGAAATAGACGTTACACCTTTTGAATGCACGAGGGCGCACATGGGGGAGAGCAACTCTTACACATTTCCACAAAGGCTCAAGCATGAGTGTAGGCATCTATCCGAGTGGCACTCTTGTTAATAATGTAACGTTTACATCTGGTCTAACAACAGTCAAACATTTGGCCAGAAGAACCTTTGTGGAATTCCCTCAGTTGACAGCAAACCTGTAGTTTCCTTACGTACACTTCTGATGTTCCAAACTCTAATGACTCTAATGACTTGCCTATGTGTGTGGAGATATGTATTGTAATTTATAACCTTTGCGTAATGAATGAATAAAGCTAACCTTTGTGGCATTTTGAAAGTATAAGTTTGTTTTCCAAATGGGCCTGTTTGGAAAGCTCAGGATGAATGCAAGCTATTTACCAAACATTTTATCACACATCATGTTGTAAATAACTAGCATAGTGTACATTATACACATACTCAACCTTCACTTCTAAAATTAATAAAATGTGATTCATCATGCACTTTTATTGTATTGACTTATTTTTTTTTTTTTTTTTTACATGGTCATTTTGATGGACTTATTGTGAATAAAGTGATATTTTTTCCCCCCCTTGCTTTTACATATAGGCCAGTCATTCTGGACTCATGGTTATATTTATTTCAAACTAAGCCCAATTAAAACAGGATGTGCGATGTTGTGATGGAGAGCAGCACTTTGATATTTCATTAAATGGATTACTGATAATCAAAAAAAGGTGATGCATTTAACAGGTAATGTATTCATAGAAAAACATTCAATGTCTGCCCCCAAGAGACCTTTATTGCTTATTATACCCTAAAGCTGAGAGAATTGTTCAGTAAAATGGGGCTTGTTAGCAGGCCTCTGAGAGTTCTTGGCATCTACACTCGCAGTCTCTATTAATTAGTGGAGTCCTCGGGCCTGCCAAAGTTCGCAATTAGTGGCAGCTCACAGAGAGAGCATCGATCTCTGCAGATGGAGGTACCTACCTTAGTAGCTAAGGCGACTGAGCAGACACCCAGCCTGATTATTAGTCTAGGGGCAAGTACCCTGTCAAGAGGGTTGTAGGGCTCGCTTCCCTGTTGCAGAAGGGTGTTTTGAAAACCAAGAGGATTTGCGCCCGAAATGTTAATGCAGTCGCCCTGGCTGACACCCCTTGGGGCCTACGTATGCCAGGAGCCGACTGCTTAATTACAGGTGTATCCCAATGGATTGGCTTAAGGTTAAGGCCCTGCCCTTAGACAAGCTGCACTGTTTTATTGAGACTGACTCACCACGTGTTTGGAAGCTGCTGACAGTAGCTACCTTAAGCAACCTGTTTTTGTGTAAGAATAGAAGCAATACATTCCATACATTATTTCCCCCAAAATAAATAATAAAGCACATCTTTTTTTTAAGTGTATTTTATTTCACGTATTTTTTTTATTTGTGTTAATTCTGTTAACATGCCTAAACTTGCAGATTGCTTGTTCTGAGAATTGAACACGGACCTGTAGTAACTGATTCACAAATGCCATTCTTGTGGGTGTTCTGCTTGGAGATGTGAATTTGAGAGTACCCTCACAGAGTTCTGACGTTTCCCACATTGTGTATTATATAACTACTTATTTACTGAAACTTTTAAAGGGCGCAGTAGTTGCACACCACCTGGGTGCTGAGCTGTTAAGCTGCTAGCTATTCAAATGATCTTAGGGTTTCATCCTCCTTCAAAATCCAAGAATGCTCTTTAAACAGCTTGTGTGTGTGCGTGTGTGTGTGTGTGTGCTTGTGTGTGTGTGTGTGTGTGTGTGTGCGCGCGCGCGCGTGTTCGTAAATGTGTTTGTGTATGTGTGTGTGTGTGTGCGCGCGTGTGTGTTCGTAAATGTGTTTGTGTATGTGTGTGCTTGTGCATGTCTGTGTGTGTGTGTGTGTGTGTGTGTGTGTGTTTGATGCTTTATTATTATGATTATGATTATCATGGAAAAGCAATCAATAAAAACAGAAAGTAAAGTGTCAGAAACCACTAGGCAGGGTATATTTTTCAAAAAACAAGAGAAAAGTTTTCAAAAACCAAGAAAGAAAAAAACGCTCATATAATTACTTTCCATGGGTCAAATAAAATTCCTTATTTATTTTGCCACCTAAGAAACGTAGAATGGTTCTGAATGTCCATGGTGTGTGTGCGTGTATGCATATATGTGTGTGTGCGTGCATGCGTGTATGTGTTTGTGTATGTTATATGAATTTGGTAACTTTGTGCATATTAGTTAGTTAGGCCCGTCGCTCCATGATGGAGCATAGGCCATCGACAACATCTCTCCATCGCAGGCGGTCCTGGGCGGTCCTCTGATCGCAGGCTGTCCTGGGCGGTCCTCTCCATCGCAGGCGGTCCTGGGCAGTCCTCTGATCGCAGGCTGTCCTGGGCGGTCCTCTCCATCGCAGACGGTCCTGGGCGGTCCTCTGATCGCAGGCGGTCCTGGGCGGTCCTCTCCATCGCAGGCGGTCCTGGGCGGTCCTCTGATCGCAGGCTGTCCTGGGCGGTCCTCTCCATCGCAGGCGGTCCTGGGTGGTCCTCTGATCGCAGGCTGTCCTGGGCGGTCCTCTCCATCGCAGGCGGTCCTGGGTGGTCCTCTGATCGCAGGCGATGGGCGGTCATTTCTCTTCTCCCGGTGTTCTGTGGGCACCGTCTTTTCCCGTTCCCTTGCATGTTCCAGGTCAGACTCTGTCCTGTGATGTTAGCGGACGGTTTTCGGTCCGCCTGTGTCTTATATGAATTCGGCAATGTTCATGCAGAATTGTGTGCATAATACTGAATCCTTTATCTGTGATTTTTCTGAGCCAGTCAAACAAAATTAAAAATAGAATTGGCAAAATAGTGACCTATGACATCTTTTCTCAAGTCATCTAAAAACAGAATACATTGAAATAAACACAACTTTAATATGCTTAAAATGTGCAGTCAAAACAGCATCAATCAACAAGAGCATAATTCAAAACACTGTCCATTATGTTTTTATTGGATGGCAGTTGAATGGTCTCGCATCAATCAATGCCATTGAATCAGGTGTGAAGCAATATACTGTTTTATAAACATGTATTTTATATGATGTGTTCATACACTAAAGAGTTTTATGCGTTCCATTAATGTTTAATAGTCTTTTACGAAGCACAAATCGATACGAAAAGAAAAAGTACTCGCAATCAGTCTTAATTTAGTCACAGATTATAGTGCAGTCCTGCAGAATGTCTATATTGCTAAACAATTATTTTACACACAAGACAACAAATACAAATCCACTCAGAGTACATTGCCAGCGGTTCCATTTGCTGACAACCTTTAGGAGTGCTGCTAAGTCAGCCATATTGCAATGTGATTAAAGTGGTTGAAAAGGTGTTTTCCTTGACACACCTGGGTATCGGCTGCCTTCGGCTTTAAGGCATGTGCAGCTAATTATACCCATAAAAGCACACTGTTCTTGCTCTGTTAATCAAATTCATAATGGCCCTATGTTGACATATTTTCATTATGTATATACATTCTGACTGTAGGTTATGTATTGCAGGCACATTTAATTTGCTCTGAAATGCAAATTTTTTTTAAATTATTTTTGAGCATAATGTTCTTGGCCCAATGATGAATTATTTGAAAAGTTCCCTCACATGATTAGGAACATGGACTAGTTAGACAATTTGTCAGTCCCGCCTGGTCCAACAGATTGGAAAATCACTTCAACTGCTGAGCTAATGCTTCTGCACTTGGTGTCAACACTGAATCCGGTGTACATAAGCAATATTTATAAAATCAAGTCCTATTAAAACAATCCACACTCAAGCATTTGCACTGAATGCTCTGTCGCTGCCCTGCATCCACAAGATGGTCCGTCGTTAGTACTCCCCCTCATCAACAACACTAACACTCCGTATACTGCCAAACCCTGCGCTACATCATTCCGTAACCCTGACAGCACCCCCGCCATTGCCGGCTTTCCGCCGCTGAGAGTTTGAAAGTAAACATTTATCTGTGTTAACCCATAACCGGGTGCTGACTTTGTACTGGAGGGAAGTAATTTTTCCTTCCATGCAGGGAACTCAGTGTGTATGCTGTTTTCAGTTCGATGCGATCTTAATAAATCAGCATTGAGCTTTTAATTGAATACCGTTGCTACTGTGGCATCCCTTGACAGTTTTCCCACTGTAAATACTTAAAATTAAATTGCCCTTAAAGAGCTTTCAGAGGGCTCTTCCAGCAGGAAAACACAATTTAAAGATTATTCTTCAACTATTTTATTTTTTTATTGTTGTTGTTAATCTTGGCCCCTTGGGGTGGCTGTCTCAGATGATTAAGCTAAATCAGTATCTCAATTGAATATTCAAGCCCCTATGACAATTTAATACATTTAACCGCTAATCAATCTTAGTCAAGTTGGATACCAAATTGTAGCACTGATTTGTTGAAGGGGCACACGATAATGAACACAGTCTGGATTAATTGCTTTAGTTGTATCTCTGCACCAACATTATTATTTTGTGTAACAGTTTACACACATTACTTTCCATAAGGGGAGCTAAGAATTATGACTGCTGGACTTATGCTTAACATAGAAATTGATGCACAAGTTTGTTAAGCTACTTTCTTCACCAGCACAGTTTTAACAATCGTAAACATTAACTCGCCAAACCTGCTGCTGGGTGGCCCATTCGTGTGTGACTCACCGACTCACCAACTCACCAAATAACTTACACTTTAAATCACTATTCTTCCAAGACAAACTCACCGTTCATCACCTTAGACAGAGGTGGCCAACCCTGGTCCTGCACTGCCCATGAAGTTTTACTTTTTGATCCATCTGAGCTTGATCACAAGAGTTTGATGGATGGTCACCTGCATTCATTAAACCTGATTAATTCAATGAATCCAGTTGTGTTGTTATGGGTTTGGATGGAACAAAAACCAGGACCGGCTCTGGCACTCCAGGAGCAGGCTTGCTTACCCCTGACCTAAGATATTTAAAAACTTGATTTGACAATTAGGAAATGCTACCAAATAACATTCTGCATTTAGACTCAATCAGTAATCCACACTTTAAATGCATTTTGAAAAGGCAACTCACAATCAAGCAAATTTTTTATCATATTAGGTTCTTAAAAAACAGCTTTACCCAGAAATCTCAGTTTGTGTGTGCGTGTGTGTGGGCGTGTGTGTGTGTGCATGAGTAGGTGTGTGCAGATGTGGAGGTCCAGGGGACATAAAGTAAAAGTCCTCCCAAGTATTTTGCTCCAATCACCTGGATCTGCTAATTAACATAATTCTTCAGCGAGGAGGTAGAAGTAATTAGTGAAATCAGCTGGCTGAGTCTATGGGTGGAAGAAACACATGGTAGGACTTTATGTCCCCCTGAATTTCCACCTCTGTGTGTGTGTGTGTGTGTGTGTGTGTGTACGTACGTGAAAAATGATTATATAGATGACATGAGTTTTTAGAGATCACATCAGCATGTTACTTCGAAGAAATACATCATACAAAAAGGATTGGAATGGCGGCTCTACTGTTGCCTTCTCTGTATAGCAGGAGTGCAGGCTCTCGTGGAATCTGTATCACAGTTGGTGTTAAATTTGACACAAGAAAAATTACTCATTGTTTTCTTATCCCGAATGCCTCATTTTCTGAGACTTTCCCAAAGCATGTCGTAGCGAAAAGTACGTCGTGAAAAGTGTCTTGAAATATTCAATCCACGATATACTTTGGGAAAGAGTTGTGAAAATTTCAAGACATGTCTTCAAAAAGATTGTGAAGTGTGAATTCTGAAGACGCATCGGAATCGGGAAAGCCACCCCGGGAAGTTGCTGAGAAAAAATGTATTTTAGCTTGAACAATTCATATATCTGCAAAAGCAAATGCAAAAAAAAAAAATATATATATATATATATATATATATTGTAAAAGGAACAACATACTGTAAAACTCTAAAAAAATATTCTCCTTTAAAGCTTTTTGCTGTTATATTTCCTTTTCCTATGTTTTCCTGTTTGGCTAAATGTCCTATTTTTTACATGTACTGGGTGCTGTGTGCTGGAATGAGCACACCAGTTCCTACCTGAATATCGGGGACTGCTGCTAATTGCATTTTTGTTACCAGCTACAAAAGAATGCGCTCGTTAGATAATCGGTTCATATGAATTAATTAAAATTTGCTGCGCACCAATTTTCACAGATTGAACTTTATGGACTGAATTTAATTAATTGACGAGTGATGTTGCGATGCAAGCACAACAACAATATTGGTGCACATAGTGCTCTGTGGATCTCTCTGCATGCTCTCGGTATAGCTTCAGATAAATGGATGCAATAAAACCGAGTTACAGTCCTGTTTGATGAACATACCGGCCACAGAAACATTAATGATAAATATGCTCAGGAACATTGATTTGCCTGATAAACTCATCTTGTAACTTGTAGCAATGTTCACATTCTTCGCTGGTGATACTGTCAGACCTTCCAGTGGTTTAAGTCCAAGCCCACCAGTCAGTTCTTGGTAATTGCCAATGTTCTACGGCTAAAGTATTCTCCTCAGTCCTGTACACATTTTATTTTCTTCCATCTCCACCCCATGAAGTCTGACTCAACATTCATGCAAGATCTCTGCTGGGATCTTTCCAAGTATGTGATTGTTTTGGAAGGCAAGCGGCGGAAATAACAGACTGACCTTTAATAGTATTTCCATCTACGCTTTCTCGATTCAATGCTAGACTGAATACAGAAAAGTGCTGCATTCTTTGAGTACTACCTTTTTCTCCCCTTTTCCCCATACCTATAAAATAATTAATTTCCAGCTCCTTTAGGCAGCAGATCACACGGCATGGTTGAGAGTACATACCCGCAGTGACTTCTGGCTTTCATCACGCACACAAAAAACAGCATAAAAGGGAGAAACTGGGGCATTTGCTTGTCCCGAGACGCAGATTCATTACCCATAATTCCCTCTCATGTCTGGCAGTGCCTGTTAGATCGCGTTCGGTCACCAAACGCCGACAGAGAGCTGCGAACCGAGTGCCGACGGCCATTCTTTTACGGTCGTCATATTTCCTTTGCGTCTAAGTTTATGCCGTATGTACACAATAAAAAAAAGGAAATACAAATAAATAAGTAATATGACACCTCTTTCATCTGTCTTCATTTCCCCTACACAAGGCTCTGAGTGATAAAAGGCTCTTTTTACTATTAGTACTTTGTCCTTCAAAAGCTATTATTTCTCACAATCATGTCCTTATTTTATTTATCGCTTACACAACACAGTGCATTTTATGGATGCAAAAACAAATCTAAGATCAAGACAAAGGACATATATTGCATTGAATTAATTACTCAACAGAAGAAAAAACAAAATAACAAATAAAAGAAAACATTCATATTGTACCAAGTTGTTGAATAGCAATTAAGAAGAAAATGTGAACTAGTTTCCCTCAATCATAAATTTACATTACATTACAGGCATTTAGCAGACGCTCTTATCCAGAGCGACTTACACAGCATTACAGGCTTTTTAGCATTTTTTACATATCCATTTATACAGCTGGATATATACTGAAGCGATTCAGGTTAAGTACCTTGCTCAAGGGTACAACGGCAGTGTCCTACCTGGGAATTGAACCTGCAACCTTTCGTTTCCACGGCCTGTTCCTTAACCATTATACTACACTGCCGCCCTGTGAGTAAACATGTGTAAGATGTAAAATGGATATTAGCATATACATATTTGCGCCCTCTCTTTGTATCATGACATTTTGCCTCCGTATTTCAGCATGTTAGAAAGCAGCGATCATGAAGTGGAGAGACTTTAAGCCGCCCGCAGCCGGCAGGTCAGCTCTCCGCGTTCCCAGTCCCCAGAGGCTACAGCGTTGTTAGCGGCGGGACACGCCTCCATCAGTCAAAGGCACGAGAACGGCGTGCCGAGGTGATGTTTGGTCGCAGTGCTCTGCCCCCACTAAGGGTTTTCTGACTGCACTGCGGGGAGAGCACACGGTCCAGTCACAACTGCGGCTTCTGGCCTTTATTTCTCCTTTCCGATCTTCCTGATACTCAAATGTCCATACGATGAGCAACTCAGCACCAGACAGTACCAGCTATGTCAGCAGTGCCAAGATCAATAAGGAGCTAAGCAGTATGATAAATGTACACATTGAAATGTACCTTTCACTACAAAGTGTGTCACCAGAAGCAGGTTTGATTATTTAAATACTGGCTGGGCATGCATATGGCAGATAAGGGATGAACACACGGCAGGTGGTTCTCGAGAGTGATGGGGCGTGCGTCCCGGCTGGCTGAACGCTCCTTAAAGGGGCAGTTCACCCAACAATGAAATTAAGCCATGTTTCGACATACCCGGAGCGCTATCTATCCATCCAGGTAGTTTTGATGATATTTCACTAGTTTTATTGATATCCGCTGCAGATTTACCTTGTTATCAGTTATCACCCTGGTACAGGGTTTGTGCCACTCAAAGCGCAAAAAATGTACATTAGAAAAAATCACCAGCAATGTCTCTTTCCAAATATAATCAGTTACTCATGAACATCTCTAGACCTTGTTATGCACGGGTTTTTCGCAAAACTACTTTCTAGCGAAGTTCGCAAGCTGTCTGTATCTGTGAAAAGTCTCAACCGAAGCAAGCCAGTATTCTGGGGCACACTGTGTTGACATGGCACCCCAGAATACCGTCGTGCTCTGGTTGAGACTAGAACAGCGCCAAGACAAGGTGAGTCACTCAGCAGCCCCTAGCTATCATGGTTCTGAGTTCGTGTTTCGGTATACTTCACTTTTGAAAGTCCCTTCAGAAAATCATCAGACCGTACACACCGGCCAGACCTCTCCGTTCCGCAACCTTGAGACGTCAAGCTCCGCCCCCTCTCTGAGTCTACACTTCCTGATCAGGTCGGCTGTCTGTTCTGTTCTGGCCGTCGGTTGGTGGGATGAGCCTTCCACCGCAGTCGGAACAGGAGAGATGTCGGCATGTATTGAGATGTCTTCAGTCTGCACCTCGGTTTCTCCGGCCTGACCGTCTTGTTCAGAGGTGGAAAGTCCAGGTTCAGAAAGTAAAAGTCCGCCCCAGTATTTTGTTCCAATCACCCGGATTTGCTATTCCTCAGCCAGGAGGTAGAACTAATTAGTGAGATCAGCTGGCTGAGTTCATGGGTGGAAGAAAAACATGGCAGGACTTTTACTTTCTGACCCCTGAAATGTCCAACTCTGGTCTTAACACCTGCATAGGGGCAACAATTTTTGTTAACATGGTTCTTTGCTGCATTTCATGTGGTTTAATACTCACTAGGGTACGTTTAGTCTTATTTTTTAACTTAGTTTAATGTTCAATCATGTAGTTGACAACCGTGTTTGCATTCTAAGTCCCCGCATAACAGTAAAGCAAAAAAAATTTCACCCTAGAATATCATTTTGGTTATTATTTTTATATAAAATTTATCCTGTAGCTCTCTTTTTTATTGAACTGTGCTGTTGTCACATCAGATCAATCACATCAAGATGGCGTTTCAGGCGACAATATCTGCCTGCCTTGTTCTGCTGTCCAAATAGATCAGTCGTATATTCCCCGTCCACTTCCATCACTTTTAACAAAGTGGTTTGCATGTGAAGCTGTCAGGCGTATTCAAATTTACGCTGATGGAAATCCATATCATCGCACTTCATTTTCAAATGGAGCGACGTTCATTTTAATGCGGCGCGTGGTGCAATGCGCCCTGTTGCTCGTGCTGATAACTCAAAATTGTGTCTAAATTGCGTGATTTATTAATGCTGAGCAGTTGGCATGTTTGACAATTCATTTAACTGTCCTCTTTTCAGTACATAGCTATGACGTATTTGACAAATACAAAGCTATATTTTAAGGGTCCAATTGCAGTCGGCAAACAGCTGGCGCAGGCCGACGAGGACAGGCGTGTCCGGACGCGCTATTTTGAGGACACCATTGCGCAAGCTGCTGCTATACGCGCATCAAAGGAATTTCAGGTCGCACCAAAATATGAATCTGCGTGAACATCAGCCGTGTTTTTGCATCAGCGAGGGGATTCTTGCCTTCTCCATATATAGCACGTTTTTCATTTGCGGATTCAATGCTAAAATCAAATCATTTTTCAATGTTACTTTTTGCTTTCCAAACTGTAGTTGACTTTCTTGTTAATACCAGATAACAGTCTACAGAATCCATAAATCGTGAGAAAAAAAAAAAACGACATTAGAAGTTGTTCTTTGTCATATGCAATAATATGTACAACAATCAAATACAGATATATATCCCTTTACCGTATACTTTCTCTTTCATTCTCATCCTGCATGTCGTGTGGTTTTTATTCATTCATTCTTAAACTGATTGTCTTGTGAAGTCAGCAATGTCTGACAGCAGTGTGAGTGCTAGCAGAAACAAGTTTCATGTAAAGGAGGCTTTATCCATTATGAAACCATTTGCAGCGCAAAATGTTTTCCCTCGCGGGAATTAATGCCGCTCTAACATAAATTTTCATTTGAAAGTGTTTTTGTGACACGGGCCGACTGCTAGGAATCAATGTTTATGCATATTTATTGTTTTTTGATTCTCATTTATTCATTTGCCTTTCCCTTTTCTATTTGACTTTATCTAAATGTTTTACATTTTATGCCTCCCAAGTGATGACATATCCAGTGTGCTGAAATCACTCGACATTTCACAGATGCTCTTTCCCAGAACCACTTACACTGATTACATTTATACTTGCAATGAGTTCAGTACAGTTGGACATTTTAACTGAAGCAATTCAGGTTAAATACGGCAGTGGCACAGTCGGGATTCAAACTCAAGACCTTTCAGGTACGCCTGTCACTTTGAACTAACAGAGTTGTAATTTGAGGAATCCTGATCAGTTTGTTGGTAGTAGTATGACTAGTAGTATCATAGCTGTAGGAATATTATCTATAGTACAATGGCTATAAGACACTAGCTATATGCTTTGCTAACAATTACAAACTATTAAGAGACACTTTTTGATTATATCTGAGGCATTTTAATGATTCTGTAATATGGAAAAATGTATCACAATAACAGCAAAAAAAGCTTCATTGTCTTATTTATATGGATACATATTACAGCATGTCTGGTCTTAGCATGTCTTGCTGTTCATTTAACTGTAAAAATCTCAATGATGCTACAATGTACTGGATTAAACAATATATAATTACAATGTATGTATAGAAACAACTTGTTCTGATGTGATTCTTTGTGAATCCACTGTATTCCTGTGAGAAAACATGCATGGAAAGGAAGTGAATTTGTTACATAATTAATGAATCCCAGTATATGTAGGAGGATTGTGTCACTGACTAAATGGAACACATACAATTAATCACATTGTGATATCTGTAGTCTACTTGTGATTATATTTTGTAACTAAAATGTTTCCTAAAGGTCCAAACTATCTATTAAATGTATGGCAGGTATTTATTGAGATTATTGAGGGCAGAGCACATTTTCCCTTTGGAAATAAGATTCTCCATAACGAAAAGGCGGGGGAAATCACAAACATCTCTACGCAAGCATTGCCGTCTTATCTCACAAGCAGCCTCACACCTTCACTCTTTAGCAGGCATTTTTCTGAAGCTCACGCCGTGCTCAACCGAACGACTCACCGCCTGACTCACATCGGTGGAATTCACAGTGCCTTTCATTTCATACCTACTCATAAGAATCGTGACGGCTATTATATTTCTAAGATCTAAAACTCCGAAACGGGGTTAAGGTTTTGATCACAATGAGGGGAGATCGGAGATCTTTTCGGGGCGCGCCAAAAAGCAGCTTAAAAAACCAGGAAGGGTGCCTCGTTCAGTAAGCCACTGCACAAAGGTTAGGTGACAGCGTTGTTCATTAGTTTGACGCTCTACATACTTAACAGTGTCTGCATGTCCTCTATATAGGCAGACACACTTTTTTTCTGCCTGTATACTGTCAGAGCTACGGCAATTCAACTTCCTTTTCCACACGTATGTGGACAAGGCTGGCAGCAATAAGAAAGACTGTTGAAAGGCGCTGGTTAAAAGAGAGGCTGCAAATTAAGGGGACGCTCAGGAGTGACTACATGTGACTCATTCCAGCAGAGAGTAACTGCTACGGTTAATGCAAGAATATTCCTACGTAAGGGGGTGGGAAGTTGAATGGAAGCTGAGCGACGTTCCTCCAGGGAGTTCAGAGGATTGGAGAGGTAATCAGGAAGACTTATGGAAAATCCGTAGTGTTCTCCCCCCCTCATTTCTTAATATTTAGTGGATTCAGAACAAAATGCCCCAGGGTTTCCGTAATACCGGAATCATATTCTTTTGCACATTAAAAGGTGACACTCAGTCTTTAAACCAATTCATCACAAGCTACCAATCCACCAATGAAGAAGGGCTTTGTCTGTGTGAAGAGCCAATGCAGTGATATTTTCACGTCTCACTTGCCACCACAGACAGACTCCCCGGTCAAAAAAGCAGGATACTCTTTTTTTGGTTGCGGTACTTCAGAAAGAAAGAAAAAAAACATTCACCTGTTCACTTTGGACTGACCTTTTTTATCTGTGGACCAAAATCTTCATAGCATTGCTGTCCCAACTTAAACCACATGAAGATATGCCAAACTATTTCGGTTCTCGATCCTCTTTCATATATTTTCGTGTTTGTAATGTAATTTTTAATATGGGAATTAATTGCCTGTCATGTATTTCACTTAAATCCTTACATAGTCAGCTGCATTGAAACTGTTAAGTGACCATTGTAGACTTAAGAAATTAAATGGATATTCAAAAAGAGGTATGAGAAGAGACCTTTATAATCATGGTTTAACAATTCATCTGTTGAACAGACATTTAGATATTTAAAGACATTTAAGAGGCCTGGGAAGCAAAATTAATTAACACTGTAATTGGGCAAATTAATAAATTCATAAATAAATAATAAAAAATAAACATAAACAAAACTGAGGCTAAAATACATGTATCAGAAACCACATGCCTGCAGCTTCTTCAATTAATATATACAAATATATAAGAATCAGGTGCTTCGCATATCTGCATGTTAATTAAAGGAATATGACAGGCGTCAGCGGACAAAGTGGGGAAAGCTGTGTTCTTAGATATAAATTGTATTCTTAGTTTAAAAGCTCTCAGCATGGAAGACTATTTACACAAGGGTAACACTTCCTAAGCTCATTTGTATTTAACCAGTGATGGAAAACTGATGGAAAAACATCCAATGGTGTCGTGCTAATTCAAAATTCTCTCAGGGGGGCGCGGAACGCATTACGAAATGACTCAATATGAAATCAACCGCAAATCATAATTTTGATTCCGTAACACACACCCCCCCCCCCCCCCCCCCCCCCCTCCCCTTAAAGGGTAGGGCCTCGTTTTGCTTACAGAACAGCCTCAATTCTTCGTGCATGGATTCAACAAGGTGCTGGACGCATTCCTTAGGGATTTTGGTCCGTGCTGACTCGATTGCATCACGCGCCTCCTGCAGATTTTTCGGCCGTGCATTCATGCTACGAACCTCCCGCTCCGCCTCATCCCCAAAGGTGTTCTATTGGATTGAGATCTGGGGACTGTGCTGCGGGCCGTTGGAGCAAACTGAGATGATGGGCGCTTTGTGACACGGTCGCATTATCCTGCGGGAAGGTATCCATTTTTTTAAAAGTGTGAACGGTGGCCATAAAGAGATGCACCTGATCAGAAATAATGCTAAAAGTAAAGTAAGCTGTGGCATTCAAATGATGCTAAATAGGTATTAAGGGGCTAAAAGTGTTCCCCACACTATTGCGCCACCACAAATAGCCTGCACATTTGACACATGGCAGGATGGATTCATACTCTTTACGACAAATTATGACCCTACCATCTGCATGGTGCAGCATAAATTGAGATTTTTCAGTCCTGGCAATGTTTTTCCACATCGTTGGTCATCAAGTGCCCTCTGTAGCCTCCTCTTCCTGTTCTTAGCTGACAGGAGTGGAACCCGGCGTGGTCTTCTGCTGCTGAAGCCCGTCCGCCTCAAGGTTCAGTGCGTTGTGCATTCAGAGAAGCCCTCCTGCACACCACTGTTATAAACAGCTGTTATTTGAGCATTTGCGGCCTTTCTGTTCGCTTGAACGAGTTTGCTCATTCTCCTCTTGCCTCTCTCATTAACAAGGTGTTTTTCAGAACTGCCACTCGCTGGTTTTTTTGTTTATCACACCATTCTCTGTAAACTCTGCCGTGTGGGAAAATCCAGGAGGGATGGTACTTATGATGGGTCAAAGTCACTTAGATTTGTGGACCCCAGGAAGAATAGTCTTCACTACGGTGACGACTAATGGGGATTCGTATACAATAAACAATAAACAATAAACTTAGATCACGTTTAGATCATCGATTCTAATGCATGGTCGAACAACGACTAAAGCTCTTCACCATTTCTGCATAATCCTCTATATATTGAGTTGCAGCCACACGATTGGCTGTTTGGAGGAGCAGGCTGTTTGCGTTAACTAGCAGGCATACCTAATAAAGTGACCACTGAGTGATGATAAAAAAAACAGCATTTTAAGCGAAAGATAGTGTGATAGCGGTTTGTAAATGCAAAAAAAAGTCAATTCAACCCAAAACCAATGTTTTTACTGAGAAATAATGGTAGGCAAAAGCCAAAATATAGGATGTTCCACAAAGGCACCTTGTCCATTATTTTGACCTCTGCACTGATGAGGCTTGCAGTACCCTACCCACAGGGCAGGCTATGGAGGGATTCAATCAAACAACAACCTACAAAAACAAGATTATTTCCATACAAACGCAAGAATCGAGAGTTGACAACAATTAGATAAGTACTGGTTGCTATATGGCTAAACTTTAACCTTATAGAAACCAAAATCTAAAGGGGCAGCTGATAAAGAATACGTTTCCAGCAATCGACACTTTACCCCAGCAAAGTCCAATTTCCTACAAACAAGCAACAGCAATAATTAACAATCAAGCACCCCATATCTCATTAACAGACTCGAACAGCGAACACAAACAGCTGTATATAATATGTCGGAAAGTGCGGAAACTGTGACATAAGATATGTGGGAGAAACAGGCAACACAATCAGGAATACGATTAGCACGGCACACATATATCATTAAAAAGCAGAAACACCCACACACATCTGGTCACTCGCTTCTTAAACCATGGCTTGGAAGCACTGGACATATCGGGCCTACAGACTAACACAAATTGGACATCGAAAACAGACGGAGAACGGAGAAGCAGTAGATCCTAAAACTAAACACCAGGTTCCTGGAAGGATTAGATGCATGCAAATGCTACATATGAAACCTGCAACATACTAAGGACCAAATTCTCCACTTAAAAGAGTAAGTACACCTCACTATTTCAGCCTGTCTCCGCCCACTACACAATGTAGAAAAATACTGTGTGGGTGGGTGAGTGAGGGAGAGGGGGGGGGGGGGTTGGGGGGGGGGTGGGGGGGTGGGTGGAGGAGGTTGTCCATCATAATAACCATAAATTAATGTTCAATGTAAAAATTGCTCTCGTATAACTCGGATTAAACTGTCAAACTAGACACACTTTTCGGACGGTCCTAAATACTTGTTGGTTTGAGCAGTCTGAGCCATAGAAAGACAAATAAGTGTTGCGCATTTATCTGTAAAGATCAATCATATGCCTAACGGATAAATTAAATGTTGTGCCCTGATACTGGAAGGCCCCGCATTATAACACAGTTGTTCTAGAGTCAACCATTGTCATTTTTAAGTTACTGACAAGATTTTCCGTAATATTAAAAGAACGATGAAAGATCAAACGATACGTTGTGCATCATTCTGATTAAGAAACAGTTATTTTCAGGCACCGTGGTTATTTTCAGCACCTGTTGAAGATCAATTGAAGTCCAAAAATCAGATATAGAATATAAAATTAACTTTACCGGAATACCGCGGTAAGTTTTGCGAGGGAACGCAATACTTTAACCTTTTCTCCATTCCGGACCCCTTCTTCGGGAAATAACCCATGAAGCTGTCTGGAAAACTGCAGCTGATCAAGGAATGAAAGCGATTAACTCCTCTAAGTTAGTGTACTTACGTCGGGAAAAGTAATACACATTTTAATTGCCTTTCGCTAATGACATAGCTATGCCAAGTTACAAGCACTGACACAATATCTCTATATGTAAGGGCCAAGCTCAAAATAAAATTCAAATCCATTAGCCTACCAGAAACAGCAGTTTAGTTCCTTTAAACAATCGGCACCTGACCTGGAAATTATTTGAAAAAACCACAGCTTTTAAACATATTTACCAGAAAAATGTAGTTTTTCCCCCATATCACCTTAGGGGGTCTGTAGAATTGTTGAAATAACGGGAATGGATGGATACGTTTCATTATAAGGTCGGCATACAAACATGTTTACAGCTAAAAAAGAAAAGTGTAGTTACCCTTTAAGGCTCCAGTGTGTACTGAATAGCCAGTGCACGTACAAGGGTTATGTTTTTGAATACATTATTATGAAATATGTATTTTACACTAAAATAATCAAAATACATAACGCTACAGTAGTAATGGCCCATAAGTGAAAAATAAATATATAAATAAATAAATATACTAGCCAACCAATCAACAAATGGTCATTGATCATTTCATTAGGTCCTAAGCATAACCCTAATCCTGCCTCAACCATAACATTTACCATATTCCTAACACTAACTGTAGCCTTAACCCTAAGGGCTCTATTTTTCAAACCGGCGCAAACCAGCGCAAGGGGACGGTATAGTCAAACGCAAGCTTGTTGACAGCATCAACGTCTTAAAACTGGCGCTATGGCGTTTTCTCAGCAATACCGCTAGGATCAACAAATTCTCAACATAACATCCTTTCGCTTGCGCTGCAGTGGGATGGGTGGCGCTGTCTGGGGCGTGTTCTAAAATACTTTCGGCTCAGTGACAATTTGAACCAACGAAAACCCATTGCATTATGATCAGCTGGAACCACCTCTTAGCGGCAACGCAATAGACTCTGGCAATTTGGCAACTTATTAGTCATGTAGTTCTATGTAGTGTCTATAGGTGATGCCAACATTACACTTCCATTTAATGAACAAATAGCCTATAATTATTATTAATGAATTAATTTTAATTTAAACTACTGGAATAAAACAGGACAGCTTACAAGAAACTTGCGATCATGTAGGCCAATAGCCTATAATATATAAATTAACACATTGACACAGTTGAATCATAAGCCTACCATTTGAATCATAATTATGCCTACATCACCTAATGTAGGCTAATTAATGCATTCGCCACCTCCTCCCGTGCCTTCCGAACTTCTGGGAGACGAGGTGGTGTGGATTGTGATCCATAAATTACTACAGTCCTAGCCTGTACTTCTGTTGCAAGTATGTCTGATTCCTGTGTGGAAAATCGCTCTTGTCGTTGACGGTCCAGTGCGTTTGGGTTGCTCATTATGAAATTGCATGGAGCGATTGCGTTCCAACTGGCTTTTTTTAAAGCATGAGAACAACAATTTGATTGGCTACCATAGAGACACACCTTGGACATTTAAACCCAACCTTTTAGCAATACCACCATCAGATGCGCCAAGATTGCCGTCATGAAATTACCAAATTTCTCGCCGACACGCCCTCAGAGCGATACCGCCAAGCGCTTACTCTTGTGTTCACCCATTGCGTTTGGTTTATTAAAATAGAGCCCTAAATCTTAAACCTAACTGTAGCACTTCCCCCAACCCTAACCCTAGCACCAACAGTCAAATAAGGGACAGGCTCCCATAAACAAATAGGTTTAGGCTGTCCATTTAGTATCGGAGAGGACATTAATTGCGTTTAACATTAGCTGGGCCTTTTCCATGAAAGGTTCTTAGTTCAGGCAATGGTTCTTCATGGTTCAATTCCATAAATCAATTCCATTGTACATCTGAACATGCTAAGGTTGAAGAAACACTCTAACCTGAACTCTTTGTATAGCACATGTGATGCATTCCAAAAAAAGAGAGAAATAACTGTCAAGTGAAGATTCACATCAACACTCAATTAGCAGCTCAATCACACCTAATTAATTAAGAACTCATCTGGAAAAGGAACCAGCATGCCATTCTCTGCCCTGCTGTGTGATTGCATAGCTTTATACATAACACCAAAAAAACCACCCAAATTCTATATTTTTAGTGAGAGATAATTAAAAAAAAGGACAGACAAATAAACAGCCAATGGACCCCTTGCAAGAAAGAGGGTTCTGGGTTCAAATCCCGGTCCGGCTCTCTGCGTGGAGTTTGCATGTTCTCTCCGTGTTCATTTGGGTTTCCCCTCCGGTTTCATTCCACGCCAAAGATGTGCACGTCAGGTGTACTCCTGCCTCAGTGCACTGCCTCCGAACTGGAGTTGGTCCCCAGGTGCTGTACTGTGGCTGCCCACTGCTCCTAAGCAGTTAGGATGGGTAAATGCAGAGGACAAATGACCTCACGGGGTCAATACATTATAACTTAACTTAACAGCTCGACTTAAAGCAGAACTTGAGAATTCACAATTTCCTCAACGTGTCTTGCCATTTTGGTAGGAATTTCTGCATTGTATTAAACATTTCAGTCATTTTTAGTTACAGTAGGTTTTAGTTACTGTTACTAAAGACCTCCAGGAATACATTACTCTAGATTGAAAGCTAACAGCTGACAGCTAGATTGACAGTTGACAAATGTAGCACATTAAATATCCAATTAATTATTTCCAAGCTGAACCATTGCATAAGCCTATATTCTGTCTTCTCTTCTTCTTGTGTTTGTCTATGCACGTTTGCGTGCATGTACTGTATGCTATGCCAGATAGGCTTTACGATTATCCTTGAAAGCTCCTAATCAACATTATTATTATTATTATTACTAGTGCAGTGCCTGTGCAAAATGTGCTGTTTGGAACTGGCTGCTAGCGAAGGCAGCCTCAGAATTCTTACCTGACTCCAGTGCCCGTGGAAAATGTGCAGTCAATTTCTGTCCCATTGAAAATTAATGGTGGAATGTTGACCATTGTGATGTCACATTGTACTCTCTGCCCTCTAGCAGGTGAATTCTTCCCTCTGCAGATGATAATGTTCCAATACACTCTAGCAGCCTCTGCATCTGATGATGTCACAGTACCCTCTAACTGCTTCAGATTATATCTTCCTACAGTTTTTAGGACAAATATCTTATTTTCTGAAGAACCGCTCATCCAATCTACTTCACAGTCGGCACTTCCTAGGGTCCTGAGCAATAGACCTAGCGAATTTTAACTTCATACAGTGCCCGGTTGTCGAGCAAAGCGAAATACAGACAGGCAGAAGGACAGAGAGTATTTCTTCCATTATAGTTAGATTATTATTATATTATTATTATTATTATTATTATTATTATTATTAGTATTATTATTTCAACTGTGATTTATACTTCCTGGACTGAAAGATCATGAACATGCATGTCACCCAACAACATCAAAAGACTCTTGATATCTTATTTTCTGGTACTCTTAGAAGCGATACTATAACATCTCTGCATTTGAATGGATCTCTATGGGAATTGGGGGGGTGGGTCTAGATTTAGCTGTAAATTACACTGGGAACAGTATGGAACACATGGTTGGCTAAATGGCTGTAAGTCATCAAGGGTCTGAACGTATCAAACAAGCTTTAAACCATCACTCCTGTTGCCAGATATGCAGTAGATATGGATGAATAACTTGAAGGGTTTCTTCTCCTGACTTATTTTTCCATAGAGTTCAATAGGAAAATTTGTCAGGAGAAATAACCCTTAAAGTGATCCATCCATATCTACTGCATATCTGGCAGCAGAGTGATTGTTTAAGGCTTGTTTGATACCTCAGACCCCTTGTTGACTTACAGCCATTTTACCAACATGTATTCCATACTGTTCCAGCATAATTTACAGCTAAATCTAGTCCCACCCCCCAATTCCCATAGAGATCCATTCAAATGCAGAGATGTTTATGGTATCGCTTGTAGAGTACCAGAAAATAAGATATCAAGAGTCTTTTGATGTTGTTGGGTCACAGACATCAGGAAGTCATGGCATGCAAAGGATATGTGACCAAATATTAAAAATTATTACTTTATTCTATATATAAATGCAGGGGGGCCAATAATTGAGGCCAATGTGGTTTTGTTAAAAATAATTATTTCTTGATGAGGGATTTTTTTTTCTCATAATAAATTAACGTCAATTAAAGGTTGGATTCTTCTTGTTTTTTCAGTGTGAGATTAAGCTAATTCACCAAACGGTGAATTTTTTATAACCCTTTTTGCTCATCTTTACAGGGGGGGCCAATAATAGTGGCTGCAACTGTATATACAGACTGTATACGGGACAGTACTGAACAAAGCAAGGCTAATATTTAAATATAACAAGGGTCTCAAGTGTGGAGCAGCATGTAAAAGTTGGACCAGAGTGACACATTCAGTGACATTTCAATGACGTCATCATGAGTGGCTATATTATATTTGGTATGTTCGTCATCGCAATTTGCAGAGGTTGTGAAATTAAAGTGGAATCAGTTCTTTCTGACTTTCATGGTTTCCAGCGAATGGACAAACAAATGCAGAGCTCTCACAAAAAAATGATAATCATAGTAATTGTATATGTTATATACTGCAGTATATTCTTTTTCCATAAGGGTAGACCAATTACAGAATACCATTAATTTGCCACCTAGTGAAATGCATGGGTCTAGTGTAATTAGCGAGGTTGAGAACAATGAAGAATTAGCTATTGCTTCGTTCACACTGTGTGATGCTGGTTAGCCCTCTAAAGAAAGACAAAAAAAAACACTTTTATTGAATTGAAGAGGCCATTCAACCCATCAAGACTTGTCATTTTGCCAACTGTCTAGCCCATTGTATACACTGGTTAAGATGATGCAGGATTGGCTCATAGCCATTTGCTTTGATATTACTTCAAATTCTTCATTTTGTTAACTAATGGATTAGTTTCAGTGGCCAGGTGTCCACATATTTGTCATTAGGAACCCACAGATTTAACCTGCCAGGCTATGATAAAACATTAAAAAATAAAAAAATTTAATCATTTAACATGGTGGCACATTATATGAAAGCATTAGTTCATCTGACTGATTAAAAGTCCCGGGGTGTGAATATGGGACATTTCTTTCCCGGCGTGAATAGTTATTTCTGATATAATGTGGCCTTTAGAGAGTAATTGTCCCTAAAGAAAAAAGATTAAAAGTCTATAATTAAGAACAATGAACTTGTTAGAATTCAGAGGTTGCAACTTTATCTGAAACCTAAAGTGTTATACAAGTATTGCATAAATTAACAGCTACGTATGTGTGGGAAAAGTACTGCATAGTGTCTGTGTGAACGTGACATTAGCTTAGGGTCTAGCTTTGCCCCTTTTCTGATTATAACAGCTGATAGCTTTTGCTTCCGTTTTAAATTCCCTTCCCCATATCTTTCCACAAGCCAAGCTTGCACAGACATGGGTCAGGTGAAGACACCTCACGTGCAGCTTTAGCGAGCAGACCGAGGGTGCCTGTTCCGCCAGCAGAGGTCACTAGAGAGCAATGAGATACAGATCCCATCCGCCTAACAACCCTGGCGATGTTACCTCCAATTGTGCATTGTCCAACAAGGCTATTACCCACAGTCGGCTGGCATGATCGGGATTCCATCCCAGACCGTGGGATTCGAGCCCATCCATGGACTAAAACAATGCTTCTCAAATACATATCCCTCCACATGTTATTTTTTCATTGTTTGTTTTTTTCTCTAGAGCAACTGACTTTGATGGCCCATTGGGGAAACGGAAGTACAGCACTGCATTTATCCATATTTGCTAAACGTAAGCCAAATAGAACAATGTGATTCAGAACTAAGACAGACACGATTTGTCGGA
>CM056395.1:22375994-22455574 GCA_029718625.1 Synaphobranchus kaupii | reverse complement strand
GGTATCTACTAAAAAAAAATGTTTGTGGGGTTATGCGTTTTCAAGGTGTCAGTGACAGTGCCTTTAATAGCTGCATTTGCACGGCATTTCTGGAGTAAGTCCCATTTGCGCATGCTTATCTCAACTCTGAATCTGGCCTTTATTGATTTATTTATTATCATAGTGGCACTCTGTGTTGCATATAAGCTAAAAAAATTACAAAAATTAGATGTACATTAACTTCAAGTCCTTTTGCACTTCCTTACTTTGTCAATAAGTATATGACCAAGTCAGCAATTTTTGATGGTGGGAGTGGTTCAATTAATGCTTATCATGCTGGGCCTGGCTGGGCCCACTGTTCATATTAGCATATTCAAGGTCACCAAGTTGCTTTTTTATGTCGATTAAAAAAGATCTATATTCGCATTATATTAACTTTTGATAAATGGATGAATCAAGCAGCACTTTTGATGCTATTTGATTTAGTTTACAAGAATTAATTTTGTGCTTTTATTCAATCAATCTCACTAAGTTTCGGTAGACTGATGAACCCAGGAAAAGCTCTTACAGAAGACTCACATCAGTACAATTATGAATTCTGAGAGAGAAACCAAAATACCACAATGGAACACAGCAAAAATGCTGTTGTAAATCTAACACTGCTGGTGTACTTTTAACACTCTAGGGTGTTTATGAGACTACAATGAAAAAATAATATAGTCTAAACCTGTCGATCACTGTCCATTTCCTGTGTTGAGGGAAGTAAAGAGTGTCAAATAATCTATTTATATGTGGTTTATCAAATGTAGGCAGGTTTTTACTTATTTATCTATTGAATATTTGTCATGAACCAAACAATATTTTCACAGTTGAATTAAAAATTTACATCAAAGTCAAAATGCATATATAGTGTAGAGTTTAACAGATCGGTGTTAAGCACCAAGTAAGGATCAGAATAACATAAATAAATAATGCAGCTGCTGTTCTTTTTTACCATTTTATTTTTACAGACCATTATCTGATGAACATTCAACATAATACATTCTATGTATTTTTTTTTTCTTTTTTTTTTTTTCTTCTTCTTCTTCTCTCTCAGCGGTATTCATATAGCCTCAAAACATCCATGCTGCGTACGCATACTTTTCACTTCAGAAAGCTTCAGTGCAGTGTTATGATGCTATGGGGCTTTCACGGCGAGCCTTCTCCATTCTCCCCTTTCTATTCAGCATTGAGCGCCAGCGAAGCCTAGATTAAGGGGAGATTCCTCCGTTCAGCAGCATCACAGATGCTCAGTCAAAGAGGTGCCCTCAGGCTCGGCCTCGATCTTGGTTCCCTGTTGACCCATTCACCCACACTTTGACCATTGAGTGTTGTGTAGTTACTCCCGCGCATGTATAGCGCTGTGAACGGGGGTACTGTAATCACTCGCGTCCATGTGTGTCTGTCTCTCCGTCCGTAACAGCCTTAGCGCCTACAGTTCTGATCCGATTTTGATGGAACTTCGGAAATAGGGTGACAGGCGGCCAAGGACCTGTTTCCTCAAATATTTCTCAAATTGGTTAACTACAAGCATTTTAAATTGTATTAATTTCCCCCAGTGTCTAATGACTGATGTGACCAATGACACAACTGCGCATGTGAGATGAGTGCAAAATGAAAGCTCCCCATAGGCTTATATTGTGCTCCCCATAGGCTTATATTGGCCTCGCTGTCTCTACATATTATATACTCTTAAGTGTTTAACAGATACAGATAGTAGCTTTGTTGCACACCCCTACTTCTAACTAGCATTAGCTAACAGCAATGTAAGGAGGATCAGTGTAATTACAACCGTTTTATCATATGTTTGCCAACTCATTCAAAACCCACATACAAGTATACGAAGACGCATTGTGAGTGATATTTCAAACAATACACTGCCTTCAAAATTGAGATTTCTAAATGAGTTTCCTGTTTATGAACAATGGAGAAGTGCGTATAAGGCTCACGGGCCGAATGGACGAACTCGCGCTTTTAAACCGCCACGTCTTTTCGATTATTTTATGAAAGCACAATAAAAGATTTGCTGCAATAAAACATTTGTGTTTAGAGTTATGTTTTTCTTGAAGGTAGAGTAGGACACTAATCACTGTTCACTCCAGCTACTTTACATGCTGTCGTAATTACATTTTCATATTGATTTGTAGGCTAAGCCATCAGCTAGTCATCATATGTTCAAAACGACCAACCAGAGTCCAGTGCTGACTCTTCGATGCGGAAAACAACACGACTCGACCTTTGTAACTTATTGAATTGTGTCAAGTAAAATCACACATTGATTCTTATTCTTGTATGAATTATGGGTTTAAAATATGACTTTAGTTTGGTAGAAAAATGCAGGAGTTTCTCCATTATACCCTAAGGGGAAATTGAGAGGTGCGGTGCACTGTACACCATATTGATTGCTGTAACTTTTTGGCAATAGAAACAAGCAGTTAATTCTGTTCGATATCATAGAGTTCAGTGCTTTGCCCACTGACGCGGGTGTCTGCATCTTTCTGGGCTCTTTCTTGACAATCGTAGCGCATGGATAATTTGTGACCACAAGTGTAACCTTACATGTAGCATCACAAATAACCTGGATGTTGTTGGAATGAGCTCCCCTACATTTCACATATAAGAGCGTTCTCTGCTGGGGCAGAACTCCACCAAATCCAAAGTTTGCGGTGAACTCCTGTTTTACCCGTTCTTAGCTTACAGATGTGTTGGGGACTTGAATGTATGCTAGGCTATTCATTGGCTAGGCTTGAGGTGGGCTACGTAGCTGCATGTATGGCTGAATTTACTATATGCCAATTGAATTTAGGAGATGCTGGAACTAGCCCCACTCTCAGAAAATATAATACTATTACCATTAATTGTTAATTTTACAGAAACAGGAAATGCATATAGGGACAGCAGGGATTTGTCTCCAGCTCAGCTGCCAGGAGATGATAGAACCTTAAATAATAGAAGTTAATACCTGGTGGGAAAAAGGCAATTTAATGCGGCATTCCCCTTCGCTGAGGGACATGTATGTGGTACATCGGTCAACCCTTTTATTATGCATTTTTTTGACATGCACGATAATATTTCACAGTGTAATCTTGATATTTTATAGCATGTTTGTGGGCACCCCTGTGTGTAACAGACAGGATGTGCGCACGTTGTGCACATGGCTATGGAGACGCATATTACTATTTGAATATTGCATTAAAATAACATTGAAACAACTGCTACATGACTTTAGACCAGGTTTGTGGTGGTTTTAGCGCCAATGCATTCTGCTGCTTCAAAATGGCAATACACCAACAATTAGCCGGACCACACCTCATCTTAAGATCACCCTGCCCAGTTCAGTGCAAGTTTACTTATTGAAACAACGTGAGTGCTGGATGGTAAAATGACAACTGCGTAGGTCTGAAACTAGCAAAGACGCTTGCGTTTGGGTTACTGCTGCTTACGAGTGTAAGAGTGCCCACTGAGTGCCATTCTAGTTATTATTATTGTTATTATGAACTGATACATTGTATACAGGACACTGACTGCAGTATTTTTACAATAATATAGCTCAAGTAAAAAAATGTTATTATGAAAAAGATGAATGAAAATGATTTTGGAGGCTATTCCACGGCAAAGACGCAGTTACTGATGGAAGAGACGAGTGGTTGCGTGTTCGGTGTAGTTCAGCGGTCGGGTAACCTGTGGTCCTGGTTTTTGTTTTCACCTTAAATACAGCAACTACTTTGACCAAAGAAACAAGGTGAGGTGAGTTAACTGTGTAATCGACTGCTTTAATTGATCAATTAAGTGGGGAGTAAGAACTAAAACCAGCAGACCCTGTAGCTCTCCAGGACCAGGGTTGCCTAACCCTGCTGTAGTTAATGGTCATAGATATAGGATGGAGCTGAATTGTCAGTGGCTTTAAAGACAGAGATGTGTTTTCATGTTGCTCCAAGATACAATAGGTAGGCAACAGAGAGATTCTACAATAGGGGTTTATGCAATCCGTTCCCTGTGCTTTTCTTTGCAACAATGCTTCAGTTGTTAACGCATTATGGCAACTGCATAGAGCTATACAGGAGAGAGGAGACAAATGCGTGGTGCTTCACTTTTCTTTGCAGCAACAATGCCTGAAGATAGATGTATAAGGAAGAAGCAATAGGGTATACAGATTCATTTTACTACTAAGGTGAATAGAAAAATAATAGCAGGAACTAGGATACATTTTTTTAAAAGTTTAAAAATGCAGGTTTCTTTGTCAAAAAAATATGAAGGCATCACAAAGCAAATGTAACACTGAAACTTGTTGGTTTTTAAACCAAGGGCAGCTGGAAATTTTGTTGAAAGGAACACTGTTTACATGTTAGCTGAAAATGAGGCTGAGGGTCATGCTGGCAAGTTTAAATGTATCCACAATTTTAAATTTTAAATTTTTATTTTTTTAAACATCTTCACAAAGAACCCTGCAGGTATTGTATGTGTGAAAATACTGACAAACATTTAAAATGCCACACCCATGCCTGTCTGAGAATGTCTTCTTTGGTTGACAAAATGGTTCGAGAACTGATCAACTCCATGGTTGCAAGTTTGATTCCCAGGTAGGGCACAGCCATTGAGCCTTTCAGCAAGGTACTTAACCTGAACTGGTTCACCAAATACCCAGCAATACCAAATACTAAAAATAATGTAAAATGTATGTTAAAAAAATAAAAAAATAAATAAAAATAAAATGCCTAAAATGTAAGCACAATGTTATAGTGTCTTTTTGGAGGTTTATTGAAAATGTACTGTAATGGATTATAGATGGGCCTGCCTGGCTCGGGCTGCTCTGTTTTGAAGATGACGGGGACGTTTATGTAAGCTTACCCTGCATATTTGCTGCCAGACTTGACTTCCTCTTAGAAATCAGTCCTGGAGGGTTGAGTGGAGCCTACTTCAGATACAGATCAGTTTGCCTATCTTCTGTTTTAGGATATTTTGTTTTTTTAGACGGAGAGCCTAATTGGGGCAAATTATACTAACTAGAGCTGGTATCGAGATGCTGTCCAATTCTGAATCAACCTCGGGTTAAGTTGTGTTGTCTCTATATTAACGTTTGCTTTTTCTTTTTCAGATTATTTTGGTTTAATTGAAGCTGTCCAGTTTGTGTTATTGTCATGCCTTCTCGCATTTTTTTATTTTTTTTTGTTATATTACTTCTAAAAATAGGTAAAATGTAAGTAGTTATGGTTCCACTGTGACTACAAGGGGATTTTTGGAAGTAGATGTATCCATTTGACTCTTTCATCCATCAAACGAATGTAATTTCATTTCCCAACTGGAACCTCCTGAAACGAAAAAATCTTGTATTCTACGGGAACAGCACAAGACCATGCAATTCAATGATGTCTTTCTAATGTAAATATCCAATGCCCACACATGGTGAACAAATTAACCACCGGGCTCACACACGTTGACGCTAACGGAAATACAAAAGGGAAGCTTCTAGATTCAAGATTTGAGTACATTAGTATGCACATGCAAATGAGACAATGGACTGGAAGTGAATTGGATGGTTTCCAACTCTTTCTCATTGCTACTGGTGGTAGATGTCTTCTCCCAGAGCAGGCAGATAAGATCTCTGAGCCATTTTGCCTCTATTCATTTAGTCTGGTGTAAATAATTTTGCTCGGTGCATGTGAGCACGTTGTTTACCCCGAGTCTCCCTCTGGATAATATATCAGATGCGTGCGTTCTCATAGTGCTTAACACACATTAATCCCATAAATAAGTTGTGACTTCATTACATGAACACTGTATGCCTGGGCTGACTTTTTTTTTTTAGTTTATTTTATTTATTCTTCTGAGCTTATAAAACAGCTTCTCATTTTACCTTTACCCATTTAATTTTTATAGATACCATGCATTTCCAGGCTGGTTTTTTTCATAACTTAAAATTGCACTTCCACACTGGTGAAGCCAGTTTGATTAATGTCTTCATCAAAGCTGGTATATGAATCCTCCATTTGACTGAGTCCTCCATTTTGTCCATAGCTTGGCTTTTACTGAGTATATATTTCTTATTTTCTTTTTACAAATCTCCAGATAATTTTAGTGGTCACCAAACTCACTTATGTGAGGAACTTTATAATTCTTCTACATTCCATCCTAATTTCACTATAATAGCATTGCTATGAAATTGTACATGTGTACATCATTGTACATAACATGGCATACAGGTCTCTCATAATGACACTTTAATTTTATAGTAATGTCATTTGTTTCACTGTCTAATGCATTCTTTCACTGACATCCCAAATGTGAAAATATAAGTATTTTTTCTTATAAGGATAATAGTACAGATTTTTTTTTTCTTGTCTAATATGTTTTTCATTTTAAAATTTACATTTGGGAAAAACATAAAATAAGTCCCTGTCCTGAAATGGATCTGAAATGAGAGAAATACAGTTCCCTCCACTATTATTGGCACACCTGGTAAAGATGAGTAAAAAGGGTTATAAGAAATTCACCATTTGGTGAATTAGCTTAATCTCACACTGAAAAAATGAGAAAGAATCCAACCTTTAATTGAAGTAAATCTATTCTGAGAAAAGAAAATCCCTCAAGAAATTATTTGTATTATTTTTAACAAAACCATGTGTGCCACAATTATTGACACCCCTGCATTTAATACTTTGTACAACCTCCCTTACAGAGCATACAGAGCAAGGAATCTGAGACCATTCCTCTTTACAGAATCTCTCCAGATCATCCAGAGTCCTAGGTCTTCTCTTGTGCCCTCTCCTCTTCAGCTCATCCCACAGGTTTTCAATGGGGTTTAGGTCAGGGGACTGAGATGGCCATGGCAGAAGCTTGATTTTGCGTTCAGTTAACCATTTCTGCGTTGATTTGGATGTATGTTTTGGATCATTGTCCTGCTGGAAGATCCAATGACAACCCCCTTTTAGTTTCCTGGCAGAGGCAGCCAGATTCAGATTTAAAATCTCCTGTTATTTCATGGAGTGCATGATGCCATGTACTTTAACAAGGTTCCATCACGGAACCTCCACCATACTTAACAGTGGGGATCAGGTTATTTTCGGTATAGCCATCCTTTTTACGCCAAACCTACCTTGAGTGTTGGTTGCCGAAAAGCTAAATTTTAATTTCATCTGACCATAGAACACGGTTCCAGTCAAAGTTCCAGTAGCGTTTAGCAAACTCCAGGCGCTTCACCACGTTTGTGGTGAAATGATGGAAAAGATTTTTTCTGGCATGCCTTCCAAATAATTTGTTGGCATGGAGGTGACGTCTAATGGTAGTTTTGGAGATTTGATGACCCCAAGATGCTACTTTCCTCTGTAATTCTCCAACAGTGATCCTTGGGTTTTTTTTTTTTTTTGTCTCGCTTACCATCCTCCTCACTGTGCGTGGGGGCAAAATAAACTTGGGTCCTTTTCCAGGCAAGTTTGTAACAGTTCCTTATGCTTTGAACTTTTTAAGTATTGCCCTAACGTTAGATATGGGCATTTTCAGTTGAGTAGCTATTTTTAGCCATTCCCTGACTTATGAAGCTCAAGACACTTTTCCCTCGTTTTGATTTGTGTGTTCTCTTGTCTTTCCCATGTTGATGGGAAAGGGAATATGGCCTCTCTGTCACCTCATATTTATACCCCAGTGAAACAGGAAGTCATGGATTATGCGTGAAAGTTTCTAAACACTCTGATCAACTTTTAAAAGTAAAATATAAATAAAAAAAAATTCTTCAGTTGCATTTTGTTCATAAGAATTTCTAGGGGTGCCAATAATTGTGGCACACTTAGTTTTGTTAAAAATAATTATTTCTTGATGAGGGATATTTTTTTTCTCAGAATACATTTACTTCAATTAAAGGTTAGATTTTTTTAAATTTTTTCAGTGTGAGATTAAGCTAATTCACCAAAAGGTGCATTTTTTTTTTTATATATGTTTTATTCTTCCCTCTGTGTTTTCAAAATATCTAGTCCCAGTTGAGTCTGCTCGCAATTCATAAGGATTGATTATTGTCATTATTTAATTGAATTAAATATCTCCCTAATGAGTGGAGTGTAGACAAACACCTTTTTAATTAATGTTTTGATTGCATCCATCTTGTTGTAATTTTGTCTGATTCTCTGGAGACCGGAGAAAGGGAAACTGATTACAGCATAGCATAGGTCAAAAAATCCCAAGCCTACGTACTGGGAAAAGACTGAAGGAGAGACAAAAAATATAAATAACAGTGGATTTAAAAAAGAGTGTCAGCCAGTCAGTCTGAGACTAAGTGAGCATGTTTGGGACATTTATGTTTCAAGGACTGGCTCAGCTGTTATAATAAAAATAAATAAAACTATTACCATTAATTATACCCTGTTTCAATTGTTTCATTCAAGAAGGGACTGGTGTCAGGTGACCTTTTTATTTATTTATTTTTTTCCAGGGAATGGTCACTTCTGACAATGATGACAGCCAAGATCAGTTGTTCCTACCTACTTTATTTAGATTTTATTTATATAGGATGATTTGTGTGTGTGTGTATATATACACTGGGGCACCCCAGATATATATCTGGGGCACCAGAAAGAACTCTGCAAACAAATTGTTATTATTAATTCTCAAAGATTATTATCTGCTATAATTTATTATCTATGAATATAGCATCTTCCTAAATTGCATATCATTTGTGTTAGGATTTTAGTTAATGTTTATTGGTCCCTGCTTCAGACTGCGTTCTCCCGATTCTTGTCCGCAGTAGGCCTACGTGAATGTGGGGCTAGCCCCTCTAACAATGCAATGTGTACGTGGGAAAATATGATTACGCATGCTCCGAGTGTTAGTGTATTCAATTTATATCACACAAATTTGATGAAAAGTGGAGCTGACAGCCCGTAGCCCCACTACAGCGTCATTTCATATTTCAGAGTTCATTGGCTAACATTAGTCGGCAAGAAGAGGGGAGACTTTCTCAGCTTAGCTAACGCCAGCTAACTTGAGAAATTGAACGAAGTGGATTACATAGGCTACTCGAGCACAGGTTTGAAACTCTTAATTTGGAGGAGAAATTGGAATTAAAGCGCCTTGGTGCCCACCAGCGACGGGATATTGTCATCACTCAAACTGCTGGTAAAAGTAACCACGGGTTTAACGGGGAGTGGTTTTCGAAGAAAAAGTGGCTAACGGTTAGCATACAAAAGAAGACACACTTCTGTTTTCCATGTCTGCTATTTTGGTGGAGATGGCACTTGGCCGAGGACGGGTTACAAAGATTTGAAACGTCTTTATGAGAGGATTGCGACGAGCAGCGGGAGTCATCTGGACAATGCTATGAAATTGGGCTCACTTGGAAGGGTAAACGTCGCTGCCCCGAATTGACAGTGCATACAGGCGCTCCATTGAGAAGCATAACAAACAGGTGGAGGAAAACAGGTACGTGCTCAGTCGGATCATAACGTGTATTAAACTGTGTGGGGGGGAAAATGTGAAACGGCACTGCGGGGGCCACAAAGAGTCGGCGGACTCTCTGAATCCGGGGAATATTCAGAGGCATTTTCGAGACTGCTTTTGGATTACATCATCATCCCTCATTCTTCCAGAATTTAATCTCTTGATGCATAAAATTTATATACAGCATTATGCGATTAACATAATGAAAAACCACCCTCACAAAACACTAATTCACACATGTGCATGCACACAAGCGCACATACATTAATCCCCCGAAGCCCATGTAATGCATATACATTAGTGGCCATTTTTTAATGGTTTATTTCTTTAAAATATCGTATGTATAGCTATTTATCAGATTTTACTTCACGCATCTGCCATTAGGTCCAGTGTAACCTCCAGTGTCATTTGGTTAAAAAGGAACGGGCCACAAATTGCCGTAACAGATTTTGTGAGCCTGAAAAGTGCTCCTGCAGGAAGAAATGGCAAAATGGCAGCTTTAGAAAAGGCTTCGGTGTTAAAGCTGAAATAAATTGCATATGGCCTCCCTACAGAAGACGAACTCAAGATGGCGGGCCTGTGTGGCTCTAGGAAGGCTTTAAGGATGAACCCTAATCATAATTGTGTTTGGTACAATAAAGTCTTGTTGATCCCAGAGTCTGTTACAAGGAAAGAGGCTGTATGGGTGTTCATGTGAGAGTACTGCCACACAGGCCATTGGCACTTTAATTTGCAGAGAAATAATGCAGACAATAGGCTCTAATATTTGTTAATTCCATTATCCTGTAGTTAATTCCATTGTCCTTTAGTAGGTGGTTAGTGGCCGCACAAATTCATGACATGCCACCGGTCTTGTCACAAAATCGGCTCCAAATGGGTAGTAATTCAGCTGAATTAAACACTGAGAAAAGGCGAAAGACTTGTAATCAAAAACACCTGTGTAATTATTATGCCCCATGTGAGAAAAATATGGGCAGTAGACATAGCCGTTCTGTGAGAAGAACCTCATTTCTTTTAATGAATGCAGCCTATTTGGCTCTTGATCAAAAGTAGGAGCATTATTTAGTCGAATGAACAATGTGATCATCAGAAAACAGACCCATTAAATTAGTGCAGAGCCCAAGACGCCCACATTACACTAACGACTTCAGCGCGGTTAATTTTCTTCAGGGGGAATGGGAAAATTGAAAAGCCGGCTGAAAAAAAAGGGGAAATGTCATGGGTGCACTGATTGGTGACACTGGCGGAGTCTTCTTTAAATGGAAGAGCTGCAGCCTTGCTTTTCTGTTCCTTCAGAACTACGGTTATAACTATTGTATTGCATCAGGAATTTACACTACTGTCTTACCAGGGACTGTGACTTCATGTTCAGGGAAAAAAACAAAGTGAGTGATATACAGTAGGTACAACAACAATTTTGATAATTTTAAATGTCAAAAATGCTGCCTAGGCTTGTGGCTAATGTACATGAAGTTGCAATGATCCCATGTTCAGCAATTACCTATATCCCGTAATGTATTACTCGACAACCATGAGCAAGTACACAAATCTATCTGACAGATTGCATGACTGGCCGTACCGCCTCGAAGTGTGCTTGGTGTACCGTCTTCATGATGCAACTCTTCATGTCTTTCTGTAGGTGATGTGAACACGCGGTACATCAGCTAGCTGTAGTTAAGCACTCGCGCTTATCTAACCTCTCGCCCGTCTTTCAGACGCAATAGTGTGCAAGTCCTGACTTAAGTGTGGTCCTTAAATATCCCATGTCACTTTTCACCAGGAGTAGTTTCCTGTGTCCTGTGGCTAAATTCTCAAACTGGCTCTATCTAGACTCTTAATCATCCTCCAGTTTAATTGGATCAATGATTCCCTCCCTCACCGCACAAGTTAAGGGCTACATGCTGTATTGAAGGCAGCTGCCTACTTGGTCAGATGCCTTGTTTTCCAGGTAGACCTCTGCTTTCAGAGACACTAGACTTTCTAAGCGTTGGGTTAATCTCCCCCAGCCTGTGATAGCAATCTATAGCGATCTATTTCACACAGGTGAGGTATCTAGGGCTATGGCTGAGTTTTGGCAAGTTCACCGTTTTACCAAACTAACAACCTGATTTAATCCCAAACTGTACTGAATGTCCACCAGTGTCAAACAAATGTCAAAGTAGCTAGCAAGTAACACGTTGGACAAACCTGCATGTGTTTATCCATCCCTCTTTTTTGAGACAGCAATTGAGCTCGCAAATGAAAGTGCTAACATTACGATAGACAGTTGGCCAACTAGCAGTAGCTAGTATCGAGCCACTACGTAGATAATGTGTAGAGATGTGTAACAGTTAGTTAGCCTTAAATTGTATCCATTATAAATTAAACTGACTCCTTCATCACATACTGTATCTCGGTTCATCCACCATTATTTTAACAAAGTACATTTTCTTTTGATTGTTGCTAGGATTTGTGGATTGTCTTCAAACATACAAATACATCTGATGCTGACTCTGAAATTGGCCCAATTAAGGGAACTTTGTAGACTGCATTCTGTGATTCTGAACAGCACTTATAATTGTGAGTTCTATTTTCTGCTTTCGAATAATTATGCTGTACAAGTGAACATTTTGGAGACCATGGGGAACGGCTGTTGTGGGCTGTGCATTCTGAAGGCAAAAATGACAGCCATGAATTGCCTTGGTATGTGCTACACATTGGTGCATGCTTTTAGAACATGGGGTGGAAAGCGTGGCCCTGAGATGTGCAGTGTTGCTGCTGCTGTGGGGGTATCAAGTTCATGGCTGCTCTGTGCAGGGTGACATTGTTCTCTCCATGCAACGACAGGACTGTACATGGAGTATGTGAAGATGTGTGTGGAGGACACAAAGTGACTGCATTGTGGTGAATCACAATGTTTTAACAACATTTTTTTTTTTCCATTTCTTTGTACAACCCCCCCCCCCCCCCCAAAATAAATAAATAAATAAAATAAATACAAAATTTCAGCCATGATAGATCAAAGATTATTCCCCCACCACAATTTCACATATGTTTTTTAGCACCCAAAAATGACTAACTATATTTGCTTTACAATGAGCAGATGAGTGGCTACTTTGGAACTTCCGGTTAAAGAGAGTACTGGTCTAAATGTACTTTCTCAAGCTAAACCATCTCTAAGCACTTCAAGGGGAGAAATTGCATCAAAGGGAGAAAGTGCATCAGCTATGCATCAAAAACGCAAAATGGCAGACCGACGTTGGTTGCATCTCAAAAGAACAGTGATTCATACTTTCTGTTTTAAAAAACGCATTCGCTTTAAAAGTTAAATAAAAAAATAAAAAGAAGTGTGATGAGGCATAGATTTGGTGACTACTATCTGAACCACCATCTTGTAGTTTTCCCCAGTGAGGGAGCAGGTGTACCTCCGAACAACACAACTGGTGATGATCTGCCAGAAATAAAAAAATCAATTGCTAAAGTTCAGAAGTTTTAGCAGCTGTTATTGTTCCTACCCTTTCCCAATTTCTTGTTGTTCTCGTCCTCTCTGCAGGGGCTCTCCTATCCAGCTCTTATTTCTGACGGTCTTCGGCCTGGTGTTAATGAGTCTTCTCCCATTACATCCGGGTTTATGGGCTGTTTCTCCTGACTCACCCGGACTCATTTTCCAATTGAACTCTATGGAAAAATAAGTCGGGAGAAGAAACCCTTGAAGTTATCCATCCATAGCTGCTGCATATCTGGCAGCAGAGTGATGGTTTGAGGCTTGTTTGATACCTCAGACCCTTGATTGCTTGCAGCCATTTAGCCAACCATGGGTTCCATACTATTCCAGTGTAATTTACAGCTTAATCTAGTCCCTCCCCCCAATTCTCATAGAGATCCATTCAAATGCAGAGAGGCTATAGCAGTGGTGCCCTATCATGTGCCATGGAGGGCTGAGAGTATGCAGGTTTTCATTCCAACCAATCACTGCACCTGCTCTTCTTTTTGCATCTTGTAGTTTATTTTGTATCTCCTCCACCGCCCAAATACTTATTTGCGATAAAGTCTCTCAATCCAACCACAACACTCCTCTACCCTCCACCATTTTTCCAAAATGAATAAGGAGGGAGGAGGCCTTTGTCACTTATCTAGTTGTCCATTGTGGCTCTGGTACACACTGCGTGGACTAACACCACATCCGCACTCAAATTCCAATGAGCGACAACGTTTTATTTAATTTTTTTTCTTCAGTGTGTACATGGGCACCCTGCAGCCAAACTGAACATGCTCTTTGAGACTGGACTCACAAATCAAGCCAACCATTAGAACAGATCCCATTCATGTTTAAACATGTAAATGTTGATTAGTTAACTCAAAACATATTAATGCCATAAATGTGAAAAATCCTTTGTCCTAGTTAATATTCATGAATTGGAACTTGTAGTCGGTGACTGTTTCAGAAGCTGGAAGATGTTATTTTTATTTTTTTCTCCCCCCCCATGAATTTATAGAAAGGGTTGGATTCAGTCAGTGTTTATCCATAATGAAACACAAGTTTGCATAGTTCTTGTTGATTGAATCTAAGGATCCAAATATAATGCATAATTGCTTAATCACATTTATCATTTGTGTGTCTATGATAAATTAAATGTTTAGAACATATTCAAAATAAAAAGGTATTCGGTACAAATGCAAACAGTATAATGGGAGTTTTGTTGAACTGTCCTGCCAGTGTATTGGACTTTTTCTGAGGCTTGTCAATAATGAATATCTTTATTTAGCAGTTGACATCTGCAGTGCTGTCTGTTCTATCTAGTCTTTGATATCTTTGTAATACGTTTGATCTTAGATTAACTGGTATCTGCCAACATTACACAAAAACAAAAACCTGCTGCTTAGAATATACTAACATTTAACCTGCAAAGACTTGACTTAACAGGAAACAAGCGAGTATTGAGTGACCAATCAGAATAATGGACCACATTACCAAGTGCCGTCATACAATTTATCTCCTCATTGTATGTGGGAGTTTGTTTGTTTGCCATTATGCAAATGGTGACATTTTGCTGTGGCGTTGTAAATAAATAAATAAACCAACACAAAGAAAATATTGTTGCCATTGTAACCTTTAGAAGGAATCAATGTGAAAATTGCCATTCGTGAAATATGGTAGTGGCTCCTTTGTTCTCATCGCTTTGCTCTTCATTGACTGCATTCAGATTGAAATATTCAGCTTTGTAATGGTGGCTTTGATGATTTATAAAACATAAGACTGCGTTGTTATATATCATTATTTACAGCCACACATTTTTTTTTTCCGGGGGAAGCCTCACTATTTTTGATTACTAGATGATTTCCCAGCACTCTGTAATGGTGATTTCATAATAGCAATGTGCCGAATGCTGTCCAATAGCATCTGTTCTGCGGCTGTCGCTTTGAGGCGTGTAGGCATGAGTCTGTAAGCATGTTCCGTGCCTACGGAGCAGAAGACCTTTACTGGTGATCTGCCAAGCAGGGGTTAAGAAGAGGTAATCGGCTTGGCTTGATTTCACTGCACTCCAGGGGGTCTAGGGAATCACTGGGCACACAAACTGATATTCTCTCTGGCGGAACATGGTCTAGTTTTATTTTTTATTTTTTTATATATATTTATTTAGTTATTTCAAGTTCATAGGCTGTGGCCGATTCAGCACTCTTCCACACTGTTGAGTAGCTTTGGTGAGTAGATCGTAGCGTATGCAAAAAATGTTCTAATTGCAGTATACTTCAAACACCCGGATGACACACTTACTCCCGGGGTTTCGCTGAATACATTTGGGAGCACACTTGAAGAAGTACATGAACATTTTGGTCACATAAATATGACGTGAAGCTTCCTTTTAAAAAAATAAAATAAAATAAAATAATTAGGCGCAGCTTCGCTGATGTTTTCCTTCAGATACAACAAAAACAACACGTGACATGGCAGCGCAAGAGTGGGACGCAGGGTTGCCAGATCTTGTACGACTTCCCAGCCAAATGGCGACTCAAAACTAGCCCAAATTATAGGCTGTTTTTAACCGAAACCAATGTATTTTAAATAGAAATCATCATGTTTTTACTTTTTAAAATAAGTGCGTGCTTTGCGACTTTTCATTTTTACCCGTGACTGCACTTTGAAAGTATCCCAATTTAGCTGTAAAACCGCGGACATGGCGACACTGGTGGGACGTCTTATGACCTGCTCACGACACTTCCACAGTGCGTTTGGAAAATAGTATGGCGGGATATTTTTTGCGGACTGCTAAACAGTGCACATTAAACAGCACACTTCTGCCGGTGCACTGTACGCAGGAGATGGCGCAGTAGATAGGGCTCTGATTTGGACAAAGCCATAGTCTTATCCTAGATGTGTTTTGGGATGCTCTTGGTCATGTTGTTCCTGCACTGTGTATTTATTGTATCTTGCCATGCTACCATTGCAGGTCACTGCATTAGAGGACCTGCCATGTAAACCGGAGCATTCAGCCAGGGCAGGACAGCAATACACTGCATGACCAGTAGCTTTTAATAAATTGTGCTGTAGGATAGCCAATATTTAGATATAGGTAAACTACCCAGCTCCTCCATATCTTGCTCTCCCTCTCTCTCCTTCTGTCTCTCTCTCGCTCACTCACTCACCCCCACAAACATCAAAGACAAGCCAGTCTTTGTCATAAATGACCCCTCTTTCTCCACACCCCCACACCTCCCCCCTGAATAAGTTGTTCCTCTTTTATTTTTGTGCTGGTGGTTCCTTGTGCATTTTCTTTTGTTCCTGTTCAGCTGGAGGAGGGTAAATACTTTGGCAATTTCTGGCTTATCGGTCTCTCTCTCTTTACTGGTATCTTCCAATTAATGTCTGGTTTAATGTCTTCCTTTTTGTAAATTATAAGTGGTCAGCCTACATTCATTAGTGAATGTATGATTTCAAGTTCTAATTACAGTCAATTATTCTAATTGACTGTTTTTCATTTAATAAAATTATTTAATCTTAATACCTGATTTAGACTTTGTTTTGGTTTGTTGGTTGATTCCACCAGGTTACTGTTTGATTTGCCTAAAGTAATTTGGCTAATAATTTGATTCTCATTTTTAATAATAATTAAATTATATCACGTAAAACATATTTTGAATGTAGGTTAAGTGAGGGGTTCTAGCACGCAATATCATTGTGTTCAATATTCAGAGTGCCAAACGTTTTAACAAGGGCATTGACTGTTGGAACCGCTGGATTCAGAAAATACACATTTTACCTAATCCTCACTTACCCGACAGTGCATATGTGTGTAAACTAATATTTGACCATTCACTACCTCCTAATTTTTGTGTTACCTCTAATAAAAGGTGTCATATTGGTGATATCACACTCGTCCTCCACTGAAAATCTAATAGGTAAAAATAAACAAATAAACTGTACAAACATAAAAAAATCTCACAAAATAGATGACATAAAAAGGTAACCCAGTGCATCTGCATTTACATCTGAATTTTGGATTTAGTAAAATCCCATTTAAATGATTAGTTTTCCTCCTGCTAATACAGCACAGTATGCTGTAACCTTGCATGTGTTTTTCCTGAGCAGTTTTGAGGATGCATAATAGGATACATAATGGAATGCTTAATAGTATGCTTCCATAAGTGAGTGAAACAGGTAGAATAATGGTTACATCAGAACCAGACTGCACATGTGACAGAGCATCACCTAGCTTGTTAAATTAAAAGGATCGTAGTGGAGCTCACCAAATATTTACAGTTAAATGCAAACACATTTTGGGACAGTGATGCAATTTAATTACATTTTTTGATTGGCAAAATGACAGAATGATGATAAGGTTAAAGTGCAGATTGTAAGCTTTAATTTTAGGGTACTTGCATCGATATTGGGTGATCCATGTTAGAATTACAGCCCGTTGCCCCCCCCCCCCCCCCCCCATTTTAGGGGAGCAAAATAATGGGAGAATTGGCTGTTCAGCTGTTTCTTTGACAGCTGTGCGTCTTTGACTCATTAGTTCATGCACATTAAAACTAACAAAAAGTCTAGAGCTGATTTGGGGGTTGAATTTGCATTTGGAGTCAGTTTTTGTCTCAATATGAGGACCAAATGAGTCAATGCCAGTAAAGTGGGCCATAATGTAGCTGACAAATCTGAATAAATGGATCAGATACTTAACCAAAACATGTGACATGTCAAAATCAACTGATTGATACATTGTTAGGAAGCAAGAACGCACCAGGGAGCTCAGCAATGGCAAACAACCTGGTAGACCCCAGAAGACCACTAAGAATTATTTTGATTGTGAAGAAAAAAACACTTTTCAGCTGTTGAACAGATCAACAGAACACTGCAGAATGTAGGCATGTGTGTATCAAAGGCTGCCATTAAGAGAACTACACCAGCACAACCTCAGGGGGTTCACTGCAAGATGCAAACCTCTGGTAAGCCTCAAGAACACAGTGTGCTAAGAAGTACATTTTAAAAATTTTTTATAAAAAAACTTTTTAAAAAAACTGGAACAAAGTGTTATGGACAGATGAGATGAGTATTAACCTGTACCAAATGAGAAAGAGAAAAGTGTGGAGAAAAAATGAACTGATCATGATCCATATTCTATCATGAATTTATATTTGTTCTTCTCAGGAGGTATTCGGTCTTTAACCATACCATGTCTGAGCTTTTCCATTAGCACTCAGTAGTACTTTGACCCAGCGCTAATTGTGTTGTATTTTACACAATCTCTTCTACATGATGGTGTAACGTAGTTTACATAATCATTTGGTACTAGTGAGGACAGACAATTAAAATGTATACGTCTTAACAGTCCTCACATGGAGGCACCAGTGAATGTGCAGAATATATGAATAAATCTTATGAATATAGCTTCACACAGGATTACCAGTTATGTTGTGTGAGGGTATGTATGTATATTACCACCTAGTGTTGAGAATATACGTACATATACAGAACCCCGTACGGTGACCAAATGGTGCAAAAGTATAATCTCATAAAATTAAATCATTGCAGCAAGCAAACTTAAAAGGGGTTCTGCAAGGGAGGCGTGACGAGAAACAAACATAAACCGAACTGCCCTCGGAACATTTCAGAAGTGCAACACCATAGAGTTGAAATGTGACTGCCACATAGTTCTGTGGTGACCGCCCACTTTTTCCATGTGGAGCATTGCATTGTGGGATTCCCTTCTTGCTGGAAGCTTGCATTTTATGCCCTTGGTGGAAGGGAGGATAAACGAGGGAGCGAGGGAATATAAGTACTCCCTCCCCTTTCTTAAATTGGATCCGAATCCCTCCCACTTGGAGTGGCTGCCATATTTCATCCTGGCATTTTGGGGATTCCCCCCCTTGAACCAAGGGAAGGGAACGACGGGAAGAAAGGATACATTTCTGATTGGAATGCAGCCCATCTAAAGGCCATTTTTGTTTGTTTCTCGTCAATCCTTCCTTGCAGAGCACCTTTTAAGTTTGCTTGCTGCCCGTAGCAAATTGCGTCACAAGATTGCTCCCTCAAGGGAAGACCGCAAGAGAAGGGAGCGTGTTAAGGGAAGAAAAAGAAAAGAAGGGCTAATGTTTTTATTTGGGTTTGAGAACCCAGTCCTGATTGGTCAAGTCTGTTGGGAATTCCGCCCATGATCACATGACTGTGTCGCATGTTGGTTCGGTTGGTTCCCAAAATGTGCTGGAATGGATAGGAGCCATGTTGTATCTGTTTATGGTTTTCTTTGGGTGCGTCCCAATATTCTTCACTCCCCACCTCCCTTCCTCCACTCCCCCACTATCTGTCTGAACGTTTCGAGTACAAGTATTTACATGTACAGCAAACAATGTACCTCACATTGCGGTTTGCGTCGAGATATTAATGAATATGTAACCATTAATGGGTAATTAAGATGTAATCAGCGACATTAGATTAAAACACAAAGATCCGTTTCCAGGGTACGGAGTAGAGGAGGTGGTAGTGGAGGAAGGGAGGGTGCATTTTTCGACTATTGGGACACACCCCAGTAGAACCCCTGGTTTTCATTCAGTTTTCACCGATTTATACCTGGGACGCACCCTTTGTCTTCTTCTTTTATTTCCTTCTGCCTCTGTCTTCATTGGTCATTGTTCACCATATTTGGCGGGAAGGCATTAGCCAATGGCAAAGTTCCGATCACTCACTTGGGGGGGGGGGGCTTCTCAGGAATGTGTGCCTGCAACAGTTTATTGTAAAAGTTATTTTAAAAATAAAATCTGTAAAAATCACAAGCAGGCTGTCACTTTTGTCTTAAACATGGCTCGCATTATGCCTATACTCCTTTGCACATTAGGCATAAGTAGAGCAACATTTGACATAGAAACTTCCATATATTATCATGCATTCTGTGAAGTCAATTAGTTCTGCCAGAATTTCAATGATAAAATGATTTTTTTTTTTAAAGATCCTGCGATTCTTACAAAGCCGTCTGCAGCAACAACTTGACATTTCATTATACGTATTTCATGTAGTCTATTGTTTGCAGCACTTATATAGGACTCTTATAGGCTTTGAGGTGGAAAAAAGAGGGGTGCTTACTGCTCCATTGATGAGCTATGTAGTATTTAATTGGAATGGTTAGAGCAATTTCTAATTAAGGTATACTGCATAAATCACATTCAGAAACGGATCCTTGGTGAAATTCCCATTCTACCAGGTGTTTTTGTATAAAAGGCTTTTAAGCAAATTGGTCCTGTGCCATTTAAGTTGTTTTAGGGCAGTCAATACATTACTGCCTTTGTTATTGCTTTCAATGCTTTTTGAGTATGTCTAGCCAAGCATCTGTCAGGCATTAAAACAAAACACTCAGCTGTGTCATTTCCACAGGTTTTTTTAGACTTTATTTATTTATTTTGTTTAAAGGTTTCCTTCTTTTTTTTCATAAATGTGATTTAAATACCAGTCAATGTGGCACTTCAAATATCAGGAGTGATAACAGTATTTACCTGCTTCAGTGTTATAAGTAATATAATGGACCTCTACCATTCAAAATGACCACTCAGCCACAAACCAGCTACTGCGGCTGCCGCAACTCAAACAGGAAGTCAAAGCCAGGGATGAATTGTAGATGTCACTGTATTTGCTTACGCTTAACCAGGGATAATAAAATCTGACCCCTCAAGGCCAGGGCTGCATCCCAATATTCTTAACTCCCCACCTCCCTTCCTCCACTCCCCAACTACCACTTCTCTCCTACCCAGAAATATGCAAAACTTTCTGAACGTTTCGAGTACAACTATTTGCATGCACAGTATACAATGTACCTGACATTGCGGTTTGCGTCGAGCCATTAATTATATACTGTATATAACCATTAAAGGTTGTATCAGCGATTTTGGGTGACGTCACTTCTGAAGCGAAATCCCAAACAAACATACTTATGAATAATTATGTTATGTTTTAAAAAATAGTGTTCAAGCATCCAGAATTATAACCACGTTAATAACGTTTGTAAGAAACCAAACCGTTTGTAAATCCGTCAAGATTTCAGCGAGATAAGAGTATTAGCGTTTGTGCAGATCATTGTGATTGGTTGGAATACTGTTTATTTTGGTTTTGAGTGGTTGGTAGTACCATTTGTTTTTGTGTACGATCTCGGAGCATAGGCTACCTACAGAGACGCGGTTTTTTGACGGCCTGCTTATGGGGCGGGCAGCTAGCGGATCGTGAGGAAAAATCAGATGAATGTGATCATTTATGTTTCGACCCAAAATCGCTGATACAACCTTTAATACGCAGTTAATATGTAATCAGCGACATTAGATTAAAACGCAAAGATCCGTTTCCGGGGGACGGAGTAGAGTCGACTATGGGGACACACCCCAGTAGAACCCCTGGTTTTCATTCAGTTTTCACCGATTTATACCTGGGATGCCAGGTGAGTTAAATCTCTCAACAATCAACTAGGTAGAAAAAAGGTAGAAAAGAAGACCAGCATCACTACTGACCTGGAGGACCAGATTTGAGTTTCCCTGATCTAGTACCACACACCCTATTCAATTTACTCATCATATTATTGTTTGAAATGTAGCACTTTAACTTGTTGCTCCTGTTCAGATGTCAGCGTTGTTAGTTCTCCCCAACCACACAAGCTCAGCACCTTTGGGTAACCAGTAGCCTGGAACTGGAGACTCCCTCACATCCCCAATTTAATGAGATGTCTCTGCATGTATTTTTAGTCTATTTCCCATTCTGCAAGGCCCGCCGTAAAAGCCTCATCAATTTATATTAGCTACTCTTGCTCCCGTTCCCAAAAACCAAATAACGTCAGACTTTCAAGTCCACTATGTTAATTTGTATTGATGGCTACCCTCGTGAAATTAGCCAACAATGCATTCAGGACAGCAGGTGAACTAATGACCATCCTTCCTCCCAAGCCGTGTCGAGAAAATGTAAAGGTTGGACTCTGGTGCTCTTAAACAGGGCCAGGAGCTGGATGAAGTATTGTGGCTGACATTATCCCACCAGAGGTACCTTATTTTGTGGAAGGAATAATGATTTCTGTTACGCAATTCAATGTAAATTTAATGTGTTTTTAAAGGTACAGTGTGCTTGAGCATTTTATTATTATTTTTTTTGATACTGAGTTGAGGTCTCCTTTCATCCCAGACTTATGAATGAATAATTAAACAAATAAATATGAATTTTAGTACTGTAAAAATGTGCTGGGCTGTATTTGCATAGAAGCTGGACAGGTTTATAGTACTCTCTCCGTGGCACTTTGTAAATGTACTATTGGATATTTGTATTTATTGTGTTTTCAGTTGCTGTTATAAGCTGGTATTCCCATTTCCTGCACACTATTACCTATACAGCCTATGCACATTAACTCATTATTCATCATATTAGTAAATGCATTATAAACATAAAACACATGCTATATTTATAATGTTTTCTTGTCTTTTATAATTATCTTTTATGTTTTTCTTTCTTTTTTTGTATATAGGCTTAAAGCATAAGCGCAAAACAACCAGGTTTTCAGACTTTCCCATTTCTTTTTTCCATAGAATTTCTTGACTATAATGGCGGTTTTATTTAATTAATTACATCATTGAAACCATTACACACTATATCCTGAGCGCTCCCTGGCCAAAATCGCTTGGTTGACAAAGTAGAGACGACAGATCTGCTGCTATTCTGATAAGGTGAAACACAGGGAAGAGACATTTGCTGATAGTAGTTATGCCATCAAAATAAATAATCATTCCGCTCACTGATATGGACACACGCACACGCACACGCACACACACACACACGCGCGCGCACACACACACACACACACACACACACACACACACACACACACACACACACACACACACACACACACACACACACACACACACACACACACACACACACACACACACACACACACACACACACACTTTCATGTACAGCTTGCAAGTCAGCAAGTAAGCCAAATCTCATGCTTTGCCTGCATGCAGATGTATATATTTCTTATATTTGTTGATTCAGCAAATGGCACACAAACTAAAAACTGTGGTTCCAGGAGTTTCCCCCACCTACCCCATCAAAACAAACTGCCTTTTCATTTTAAATCTGTAGCACCAGCAATCGTGCTGTAATGATGTGCCCCTTTTGGCTATGTCACATATAACTGTCTCTTATATAACTCTCTCACTCTGTCGCCTAACTCCTAAACTCCAATCTGCCTCTACAGAGTACAGGAAGGACTTTCTCTTTCTTCACAGATGTCAAAGGCAACCATTTTCAAATCTATTAAAGTGGCGAACTGCAGTACAGTGTCGTGTGACCCTAGCAACACTGACGCTCTTACTGTATAGTAAAGGAGAGAGGAAAAGACTGAGATGAAAAACTTTATTTCAAACTAGATGAAGAAGGTAGCGTAGTCCTGTATTACATTTTTTAACAATATATCCACAAACCATCATCACTGAGATACAGACATGCTCAATATCAGAATCACAGCAGCTTGTTTTGGTCATGTTTATTCACTGCATATGTATGATGAGCTTACCCCCTACACAAGCAACTTGTCAACCACCGGGTACATGTGGTGCATTCTCCACCGGGTACATGTGGTGCATTCTCCACCGGGTACATGTGGTGCATTCTCCACCGGGTACATGTGGTGCATTCTCCACCAGGTACATGTGGTGCATTCTCCACCGGGTACATGTGGTGCATTCTCCACCGGGTACATGTGGTGCATTCTCCACCGGGTACATGTGGTGCATTCTTGTCGGTTGGCTAGAATTTGCATTTGTTACAAAATAAGTCCCAATGAAGAAAATCTTACAGAAGTTCAGGGTTTAGTGCCAAAACAATCATATTTTTCAGTCGTTTTTGATTTGATATTATATATATTTTGTATGGTTTCAATGAATTGATGTCTCACAGAGAGAAGTGGAGTTACAAACCATGCCTCAACAGCATCTCATAGAAATGAGGGAACACATCCAAGCAATTAATCTCACCACTTCTTACCACTCAGGTTTCAGATATTTATATTATAATTTCCATGCACCAAAAAATCCGGTCTCAATAATTAATTAATTCACATATCTATCTAGGGCAATACTTTATCAATGATTAAGCTCACATGTTTACGTTACTGAGTCAACTTTTAATGGCTCAGTAGCTTCTCATTCAGACGAAGATGAAAGTTAAAACTCTTGAAGGGCCTGGTTTACTAAGACCTTCAACATGTGCAAAACCTTTTAGCACACGCAAAACTAATAACACAACCAATTATTGGTGCAAAACAAATACCATGACCAATCATTGATCATGCTATTGGTTTTGCGTGTGCTAAAAGGTCTTAGTATGTCAAGCGGGTTTAAATCCATCAATAATAAATAGGCATATTTGGAAAAGGGACATTTGATATGATTCAGAAGATCCTGGAAGGTACATTTTTACTTTTTGATGAATGGTGTTTTTGAAGGCCCCTGGTGTATTCGCTCAGGGTTTATCAGAGATATTTGAAAATGGCTGAGGTGGAGGGAGGAGATCATTGTTATTTTAATGTCGACCCTTTCATCCATAACTAAATAGGTTTGTCTACGATGTCATGTGCAAGGCTACGCGTCTGCCTGTCCCTGGTGTTCTTCCATGTGTGCGGATGAGCAGATGAGATCAGAACATGTATTCATCGGAGCTGTAACCGGAGTTTGTGCCGCCCTGATCTTATGCAAGTCATGGCCTTCACACCTCAGTAGGTATTGAAACAACACCTTGTGCCATGGCGAGGCTTAGCGAGTCTTAACATGCATGCATGCACCTATGACCAAGTGCCTTCCCACTGACAATTAACTCTGCAGTGTTGTGAAATTGCCACAAATAGTGACATTGTTCTAGTCTGTGTGCGTGTACGCATGCGTGCGTGCGTGCGTGTATAGGCTGCATATTAGTCTGCCGTTTGCTTTTGAAGAATTCTAATTCCGACAGCTGTTTCAATCGGAATGTAAATGCAAACATTGTAGCAGTTCCTTATCTCACGTTATTGGGAAGACTAAATGTGACCGGGTGCACGGCTTGCTCGTTTATTCCGGCCCGGAATGACATCACATTTAAAAAAACAAGTTTACGTGTTTTCCCCGCCACCCCCTTCTGACTAGTTCACCGATTAGGTAGGTCTCTTTATAAGTGGAACGTACCAATTGCTTTACCCTAGCTGTGTCCAAAATGGCTCCCTATTCACTATATAGTGCACTATTTGAGTGTCAGAATTCTACCTATAAAATTTATGCAGTATATAGTGCCTTCAAAAATTCCCACACTGCAATGGAAAATGCAGTGTAGAAAGCATCGACAGTGGTATTTTTACAGCACATTGTATTTGTAGCTTCCTGGTTACAAAAGTTGATGGATCTTGCTGAGAACCAGTTTGATAGCTGCATATAGGTGTTGAAAGACGTGCATATTTGACTAAAATGCTATCGCAGGTATCCGTAAGCCAGGATGAGGTAACATTAAAGTGACGGGCGTGTCTTCACCAATCACGGTGCGTGTACTTCCCAGGCATAAGGTAGGCCAGAGGTATGATTTTTGTTGTAAGCTAATTTGTAACTAACAGTAAATCGTACATGAGTAAATTGCACAAAGACATGCCCAGATATATTTATTTTTAAATGTAGGCCAAATTCTTTTTCAAAAAAGATCTGTCAATACCATGATGACAGTGTTTGCTTGGCTACTGTAGGAACTCACCCACGAGGGGCAGTGAGTGACTCATTTATGAGCAGTTTTTCAACTTCAAGTCACTGACCCTCTCAGACAGAGTTTTCAGTCACGGCATGGTGCTCGTTCACAAAGAATGACAGTTGGAAGGAGAATAAGAACAAGAGTCGGAATGAGAGCAGTGAACGAGAGCGGTCTGAGCAGTGAATTAATTGGTAAACGAATCCATGAATGAATCCTTTTAGTGAACGAGAACGGGAGTCTGAGCAGTGAATGAATTGGTGAATGAATCCATGAATGAATCCTTTTAGTGAATGGAGTCAAATGATCTGGGCCCCTGAAAGGAACCGTAATGCCCGCCTCTAGAATTCCATGCATTGCATACTGCTTCAACAATACTTTTTTTTTTTTTCTCCCTTCCTGACTGTATATCCATGCAAATTATAAAACAAAATAAATATACCAAATATAAAAATACATATAGATTAAAATGGATAACATACCGTAATTTAAATATGTGCTAGCAACATGCTTTCAAGTCTGCAAAAAATAGACGTAAAATCATTAATGTGATTGTGACAAATGCCGTGTATCAGCCGTCCCCGTTTCTACCAGCTCTCGCTTAAGAACGATGCATATCGATGTTCTCCAGTAACATGGTTTCCCGATACACCCTTAAAATAGAGGCCCTAGAAGAGGCTTCCCCCACCTCCATCCACTGCCATTAAAGACCTCGTCGCTCAGTGCAAATTAAAATGGAGGACACCGACTCTGCATTCTGCAGACGTTGCAGTTCTGATGGAGGGAACCGACCTGCTTATTTAATCTTAATTTATTCCTCCGCCTTTCTCGCTAGGCTGTGGCTGGGTTTGTTCCCAGCGATCTCGATGTCAGCTGCCACTTACAATGGTGAGGCAGAGTTGAATGTTTTGTGTTATGGGTTCCAGCTGTTGGCCTCGTCTACTGGTTCATACGTAGTTTTAAGGCAGTGTAAACCAGGCAAGAAACCTTTTTATTTTTGATGCTACAGATTGTAGCCCATTCAACACACACACACACACACACACACACACACACACACACACACACACACACACACACACACACACACACACACACACACACACACACACACACACACACACACACACACACACACACACACACACACACACACACCTTCTCACTGTGACTGTGAAACCCCTAAAACTTTGAGAAGGCTCAAGGAGGTAATGGATTCTAAAGGAGCCAGTACTGAATCCTGAGTGGTTATGTTGTCTCACTAAAATAGTCACAAGCTTGTAGTGTTTACAGTATTCCAGTGGAATCGGTCTTTGCTGTTCAGTCAAACAAAGAAAATAACAAGCCAGTTTGTTAAATCATGCATGCATATAAATATTACAGTTTAGTGCTTGTGGGACATTGTAATAATGTTATTAAGCTTTGCAATATAATCTTCTCTTTAATTTTGATGTGCAGTATTTGAATATCAGTATGTCCATAAACAGTTTACATTGTAGCCAATGGTGAGAAGCAGCATATCAGGCAGGCAATTCATGTTTTAAATCATATTTTATTTTAAAAAGGGTAGTCTATCATGTAATCTAAACTATACATACAAATAACCCAGAAATTGATTTCATTAAACTACATTTAACATTTAGTGTCAGTTGCTTCTCAGCTTAAATAAAATAATAATAAAAAAATTAAAAACACTCTCTGTTCCCTCCTCTTCTCTCCTCTGAACATTTTGTGTCCAATCAGCACTGATGAGGATTGGGAAGATGGATATACCGTACCAGCACACACATAACTGTTACTCTTCTTCCCTGATCTCATCGTCTTTATAGGAGCAGATTCTAAGGCCCTGGCAAAGGTCGGGGCTTGCCTTGTGATGAGACTTGTATTATAAGCAACACTGTGCGGTAGACTGGGATTTGCCTTTGCGACAAGTAAAATGGAAGATTTTCACCACAGTCCCCGTGATGGAAGGGTCCATAGTCCATCGTGTAGCTTGAAAACAAGTGTCAGTCTCTTCTCTCGGCTTACTTTCAGTAGCAGGCACACGGGGGCACGAGAGGTTTTCACAGGTACTGACAGTTAACGCCACATTTTTTTTTTTTTTTTTTAGCTGAGCCTTATCAGTGGGATTAAGCAACGGCATCCTTGAAAAGGCTGCCATTCAAATTTCTACTCACTTTCAAATCCATGGGACCGGCGTCATGTTTTTCCAGGATGCCACTAGCGCCCGTTAAAGGGGAGCCGGGTTTGAGGTGGCGGCTCTGTACACTGTTACGCTGGATTCTTTTGTGGCTGTACTTAAGTAACCCCCTCACTTTTGTAACATCCACTCTGATCAATATGTAAAAACACAGAATAAAGGGACACTTTGAAGATGCCTCTTGCCTTCCCCTGTGGACTGATTTAATGATGCGTGGAGATGTGCATTGAAAACCCTAGACAGCCATTATCGTTACTTTCAGTCAAGATCTTTTGTGCAGAAGAGGAGATACAGTTCCCTTTCTATGCATGATGAATACCAATTACCAGATTATATCTAGTGTTGATAATGGTCGTAGCGCAACAAGATGGCATGCACCCTTCAGTATTTAAATTTGGATACAATTAATTGATTATGTTGACTTGACTCTTTGTCTTAAAAAAAAGAAACATTCGGTCTAACTCATGTCTGCAGCGTAAAATAACAGATTTTACACACAGCAAAAATGTTGGTGTAAATTTACACTGCTGGTTTACATTTAACAACCTAAGGGGTTTACACGAGTCCCCTGGACTCATATAAACACCCCCAGGGTGTTAAATTTGCACCAACATTTTTGCTGTGCACAATCAATGTGATAAACTAATTAAATATAAAAATATTTTATTGATGGGAAAAAAAACTAAAAACAGATCATTACATTGAAGTCCTGTAATGTCATGTCACTCAGTGTTATGTATTTATTTATTTAATTATTTAAAATATACTCTTCCAAAGGTTGGTGAATTTAAATTTAATAAAATACTTTTCGTTGGGAAATTACCCTTGCAACTAGTTTTCCTGACACAGGTGCAGAAGTCTCCCAGGCCAGACCAGGTGTATACCTATGAGTTTCATCTCTGACAGAGTGAACTGACAGAGCACTGACAGAGTGAACGAGCACTGTTAAAGATGTTGCAGCAGCTGGGAGAACGGTGTGCTCGCTTGTTGGAAGGTATGAGCCGATTCTCCAGATACGGTTGAAATGCATTCAACAACACGACAAAACGTTGTGTTCCCGGGAAACGATTCACAGTGGAGGCTGTGATTGTACAAATCGCCGCATTCAAGATGGCCCCTGTCCATTGCTGGCTGACACCTCACAGGATATGCAGATCGGCGAAGGCAAGCTGCCCACAAAATGGCTATGCCCTCCAGCATCGTTTAAGCTAAGTGCTTATAAGCAGCTGGGCTCACAAACTTCAATGGGGAGCGGAGTCTCTCGTACTACACGTCCTGATTCTGGTCAATATCCACTCAAGCTCTTCTCTGCCTTGTTCTCTCCTGGGACAACTCTGCCGAGCTCAACACGGGTTACTTTTTAGCAGCTGAGGAAGGCGCAGTCAATGTGGGAGGGGGGGGGGGACTGTGATTGGTTAATTAAAAAATAACCCCGCACTTCACCGTTACCGATCAATGTGATAGCAACTAGAATGGTGGGCCATTCAAAAAGAAAGAAAGAAAGAAAAAAAAAAGAAAGACCACATATCTTGCAAAGAGAATACGTAGATGTATGCAGCCCAAGCCTACCACTAAGCTCAATAAATTATGGATAAGACAAGGGCATCAAGCTGCCTACAGCAATGTATTTGTTAGCTTTAGTATCCCAGCACTGTTGAAGGAACAAGCATATGAAAGGAATATAGTCATTTCTCTTAAGCGGATTGGTTTTTTAGTTTTTTTTTAGGAAAGGCTTTCCTCAATAAGTGAAGAGGCTGCTATTATGGATTGTGTTTGCCTTTTTCTTTGTCTCACGGCTGTGCTTCCAGACTGCACCCATTGTTTCCCATTCAGATTTTGGCTCCCAGTACTTAAATAATGCCTGCGTGAACAGGAGAAAGGGAAATCCGAATAGAATGTCGCCATTAAATCTTTCATCTCTTACAACTGCTGCCACATTCTTATTTCAGTATGTTTAAACGGAAAATCATTTTCTGGTAATTTACAACAAATAAACAAAAACGTATTAATTTATATTCCTGCATAAATAAGCAATGTGTTTCTTTTGATCTGTTATTCTGCAAGATCATAAATCAGGTAAAATCCTTGAAAGGTGTAATACTGGAACACTAGCCTTCATGTGACAAGTGTTACAGGAGGAAATGATATTGGTTTGGTCTGATAACACACTGAGGTCCAGCTGAAGCTGTCAGTGATACTTATCAGATATTTCTCTTGAGACAGCGTGGTATAGTGTTTAAGGGGCTGGATTTATAACCCCAAGTTAATAAGTATGGAATAAACCACAACGGGTTGTCCAGTTATTGGAAAATAATGGACGACTGGCCTGGTAAGTGACCTCTGCTTCGCCTCGGCCGCATCATGACACCCGTCGTCAGACCAGAGTGGTTTATTTAATTAATATGTCATGTATATAAAACAAACGTTAAGAAGAAGCAATGTAAGTATATAGAGCTGCTGTAGTGACTTGTGACAATACCAGCTGGAGAGGGAGCGCTTCAGCTGCTTGCAGGCAAAAAAAAAGAAAAGCTGCTAGAGGGCATTGTGATGTCACAAGAGTCAACATTCCACCATTCATTCTCTATGGGAATTTTTTGGCATAAACATAAGGTAAATAAATTTTAAATGTATAAAAGATACAATCGGCTTAATCTGAGCCAAGATGAATATTTTAAAGTTGGAATGGCAGGTGTAGCTTAAAAACTGTCGGAGGAGTAGCGTCCAGGAGAAGCGTCCATTTAGGCGTAAAATGAGAATAAGAAGTATAACAGCACGTGGCGCTGTAATGGCGATGTAGTCCAGCTGTCTCTCATGTTTGTGTTTGTTAATTTCAATGTGTTTTGTTGTGTCGGGCTTTTGTCTTTTTTTTTTTTTTCATGCACTGTGTGTCTGTTGTGGGATGGGGAAGCGGGCTGGAGATTTTTCAGGGCTCTCCTGCTGCTCGTTTTATAATAACGAATTGTATAGCCGGTATAATTTTCTTTGTGGTCGTCACAATGGAGACACTTTCGCATTATGCTCAGGAATGTCCATTGGATCTGCAGCCACAAAGTTTACCATCGCTCTTCACCGAAGTTGAAGATGTCGGGACTGATCCAGGACTGCAGGCAATCTTCAAAAGGCCCCCAGGGAAGGAGTGAGGCGGCGACTGGGATGGCTGAGCTTCGTTTCGACCCTGGACAGAGACCGCGACACTGCGTGTAGCCAATGGAGGAAAGTCGTGGAGGCGGCGAAGCGGAGTTTGTTTGTTGGACTGGTTGATGACATTGGACATCTCGGCACAGTGGGGGCTATTTTTAATCGTGACGTTTGACTGTATTATTTTATATGTTTGTTTGTGTGTCGTGGGTGTGCCTCGCTGTCTGTCTTTTTTGTTGTTGCTGGTGGCTACAACTGAAGTTCCCTATCAGGATAATAAAAGTGATTATATTCTATTCTATTCTATGCAAGAGAACAGGCAGTGTCGTTCCTGAAGCAACCACAATAATAATATTCCACCTGTATGAATGTAAACGATAACTAGACCAGATGAGTATGTCTGCTAAGCAAGTAATAACATTTTTTATTTTATTTTTTTTCTTCACCTACTTTAGGGTGAATATTTGACTGACGGCACAAATGCCTTTTGAAATGAGAGTGGGCTGCTTCTTTGTGGGTTTTGGAGATTAGAAGATTAAATACCTACCATAGGAGAAGATTAAATACCTACCATAGGAGCCGAGGGCAAAGCTGGAGAACAGTTGTAAGAACCAGAGCTCTTGGCTGTTCCTGCATACAAAAACCCACATCTTACTTCAGGTTCTGAACCCCAATATATCCATTAAACAACGATGGTGACTTAACTGGTTGAGCCACCCAGCAGGCCCGCAATAATCCCTTTGAAGCATGCATGTAGGTGGCCCATTATTCCAGCACTGCGAAGCATGGCACACTGTCAGTATTGCTTGTACCTTTTTGAAAGAGCGATGATCACTAGACTGCCAGAAGAAACTCAGCCATATGCTTTATTCATCAGCGGCATGGAAGCACTTTCAAAAGCTGGAGGAAAATGAATGAATAAAAAAAATGACAGCGACCGAAATTGCTTCCTGGAACGTGGCCAAAATGGGAAATATTTTATCACGTACATTTACCCTCACATTCAGATTACCTGCCTGATTTTTATTTTTAGGATTATTTTTTTAACCCTATCAATGGTGTTCTGATCTGCTATTTAATATACCGGGACTTCAGAACTTTTCCAGAACTTTTGCTCTGTTAAATTGCTGTCAAGCCCACCATCCTTGGCCAGCAGCCATACCACCGTGCACTCTGCTCCTGACATCTGGCTGAAGCTACGCAGGTGTGGGCTTGCTTAGTACTTGGATGGGAGACTCCCTTGGAAAACAATGCTGCTGCTGGAACTGGTGTTGGTTTTCCCATAGGGAAAATAAAAATAAAATCCTAATGCCCCAGTGCAGGGATGGGGACACTGTGCTGTAGGAGACGCTGTCCTTCAGATGAGACGCTAAATCAAGGTCTTAAAGTGGTCATTAAAGATCCCATGACACTCTTTGCAAAGAGTAGGGGGTTCCCTGGTGTCCTGGTGAAATTTGCATCTCCTTTTTCCTTGGCTCTCTCAACCTGCTGCCTAATCAGTCTGCCCACAGTCTGTCTAATTGTCCCCTAATTTAATTGGCTCAAAGAAAATGTTCTTTCCCCTCAACTGATGTGTGGTGAGTGTTCTAGCACAAAATGGCTGCCGTGCATCACCCAGGTGGGTACTACACATTTGGGGGGTATAAAAGATGTAAGGGCTGCTGTGTAGATTATCTTGCTTAGACACTGTTCTACTGTTCAGATGGGCCCCATGGTCTGGCAACGAATCATAATTTGATGATTGTCTATAGTGTCACCTAGAGAGAGAGAGAGTTTTCAGTTTGTGGGATATTCATATCACACATCAGCGAACCCCTCTGGTCAAAAGGGCGCCCACAGTCTGCCTGCGCAAGCTGTACATAAATATGATATAGAAATATAAATATTAAAAACTACTTCCTTACTAGTTGCTAGATATATTTCACGCACTGCTTGCAAAGTGAGGGGATAGGGCACATGGTAGACAGGGGTCTGAGTGGACAGGGAGCAGGGGGCAGGGGGCAGGGGGCAGGGGGCAGGGATCATATTCGGTCACAGCCAGAGCGTATATAGGAACTGGGGAGTGTGGGAGGGGCCAGGCAGTGAAGCACCCGGAAGTATGCTTGCTGAGCGCAAAAGAGCTTTCTGCCCTTTGAAATCAATGGAGAAAACCAAGTTGATTTGACAACCAAAGAGAACTTAATCGGTCAATTCTTTGTGATCATAACATTCATTATGTGTAGCAGTTTGTGAAACAATGATTGTTTTGTTCCAAAAGTGTTGGATAACTATTAAAATTACATTTTCCTAAAAATTTTACATATTTTCACAATCCGCTTTTCATATGAAATGTGACGACCGTTAATCGAGTTTAAAAATATCACCAGGGAAGTTTAATTTTGCTTTCAGGGGTCTGATATTCCTCATTCATTTGAATGGCAGCTCCAATCTTTAGCGCTCACAGCACAGAGACACGTGCAGTACAGGCTTCCGGGTGCTGCACAGCTTTCGGTTAGCTGAGAGCGTACTTTCCTGTCTAGTTAAATATGCATGTCTAAGCGGGGGGGGGAGGCAGGGAGGAAAAACAATTTGGAATTCTAGACACTCTTACTGTGAGACAATAAGGAAAAAAATTAATTAAAAAAAAGGACAAAACGTATCTTGGCACAAGAATGTGGTATACATCGGTTTTGAGGAAAACAAAATTGACCCTGTTTCTTGTCTGTGGACTTAAAAAAAATATTTTAAAAAAGCACATTAGGAAAAATGAACAGAGGATTTGTTTTTGTTTTGTTCTTTTTTTCCTCAAATTCTCCCAAAAGGCCTCAATTCCAGTACCTGTACATCATTAGCGGAGCAGATGCACTGGTAACTTTAGACTACCTTTATGTATGCTCTTCTCACCAGGGGAGTGTAACATTTTATTTGTATAGTTTCCAAATGAATACGTTTGAGTTTGTTCTCTCATTAACAATTTGTTTATGCAGGAACTTATTTGCATATGGACCAAGACTTGGACGGGTAGAGCGTCTCCGGTTTGGCCAGGATTCAACAAACATTTGTTCTTAACTTTGATTAACAAACAAATGCAATTAGTGCATTTTTTTTTCTTCAGATACACAATTTTGCAAAGTGAATATCTTTGTTTGTTTATTTCCGAACTCGAATAAATGGAAAAACGAGGCTGTGTCATGCATGCACGCTTGTGTTTCATTGGCTCACGTTAGACAAAGATCATGTTTACTCTGTTAACCACACTGTCACAATTGCATGAGTCACCTCTCCTTCAAGTGCTGAAACTCTAGCTGTCAGAACGATGTCTGTTTGGCAAGATCCTCATTAATAATTGAACAAGCACTAACACTTTCCATATTGATAAGTGCTATCCTGGGCTTTGAGCTGTCATATTTTCCCTTCTCTCACAATGCAATAATGCTGTCATTTATTTTTATTTTTAATTGTAACAAATTTGTTTTCCTTGCACATATTCAACCCTGCCGTACTTTGGACCCATTAGATTAATTACATTGGATAGGCTACATGAATATTGTCAATTCATCAAAATAAAATAACAGCTAATGGATTTAAAATATTATGTAGGTCTGACACTGCATAAAATAAAATGGTTCTGGTTGATAAAAAAATAAGTAAAAATAAAAATGATATGATACACTGCATGGTGCTTTAAACTGAACATAGTGAATTAAAAATAAATGTGTGTTATGTTCACTCTGGCAATCCCCCAGCAGTACATTAAACCAGATGGAGCTTTCACTTTTTTAATGATGTGAGTAAAAAACATGAAAGAAGACAATCGACGACAATATAGGTGGACCATTTAAAGTGTACGCACACAGCTTTGTGATTAGGTTTTCGTTTAATATTTAATGCGGCTATTAAATGCGGTGCCATTTTTGTTCCTTAAACTTACGCTTCTCCTTTTGAATTTTAAATCATGGATCTGTCTATAACCTGACAGTTGTGATTCATTCATTTATGATTGTGATGCAGTTTTTAATGAAAGGTGTATGTATGCAATGCATAATTATATCCCCATATGTTATGCTTAAACTGCAAGCTGATAAAATATCAGAAGTTTTTAATTCAAAGCAAGTTCATTTCAAGACTTGCTCAGTGAAACGATGGTTTAAAAAGTCTTATTTTGTGACGTATTACATAAGGTAGGGAGGTATGCTATAGAGCCCACCAGAAGTATCGCCATCCATGGAAAATATGAGCAAAAAGTGCAGGATTAAATTCAACTTATTGTTCATCAAAATCTCTTCTATTTTCATACTTCTTTCATAGTTTACTTGTGATCCAAGATCAGAGGAAAACCAAATATTAAAAGCAAAATCATTTTTATTTTGAAGATGATGTGTATCACAATTACTGGCATCCCTGCATTTAGTACTTTGTGCACCCTCCCAAGATAACGGCACCCAATGTTCTCCTGTAATGTTTGATGAAGTTGGAGAACACATAGCAAGAGGTTTCAGATGACTTTTCCACATCCTTCAGAGTCCTTGGTCCTCGCTTGAGGACTCTCCAGCTCACCCCACAGGTTTCCAACGGTCAGGAGACTTGGATGCAAAAACTTCTGTGGTCAGTGAACCATTTTTGTGTAGATTTTGAGGTATGCTTTAGGTCACTTTCCTGCAGGAAGATCAGTCCGGTTTTCGTATAAAATCTCCTGAGTCCATGATGCCGTGTATCCTACCGAGGGCCTTTGGCGGGAAAACAGCCCCCATACCATCGCAGATCCACCACCGTCCTTCAGAGTGGAGATAAGGTCCTTTTCTGCTGAAGTGCGCCTCTTATCAGGCATACGCAGAGGGTGTTAGAGGGGCATTTGCTCACATTCGCAAAAGGCCGCACTTAGGAAGCAGCACGTGGCCAGTGATTTTTTAAATAAATAAATCTATGCCTGGTATGACTATCTGTGACGCTGATATAGGGGGGCGGTATTACAATTGGTGGTATTAAAGTTTATTAAAAAATAAACATGCTGCATATATCTTTATCATTGTTATTGTCTGTTTTTATATGTTCAGTGTGCCAAATACAAATGTCCAAAATTCTAATAAAATAGTCTTATCTGCAATCTTCTCTTTTAATACTGTTTTGTAGCAGTGCTCTCTCCTGTAATGGCAGCTTTTTTTTAACCAGCAGCTGGACAGAGATGCACTCCCCCTAGCTACCACTCTCAGCCCCTTGTCTTCCTCCTTCTAGGGAAAATATTCCTTTTTTTAAGATGATTTATATTTAGTTGAATATTTGTGTGTTTTTTTGCTCATGTTTTCCTGGGTTGCCAATAATTCCGGCAGGCACTGCACAGTATATGATCCCACAGGTGTGAGAATTGACAAAACTCTCAAATTTCATTTGAGAGGGCAGCTAGTTGCATGACTGAGTACTCTCTGTAATTTACAAAGAAGGGGGTTGAGAGGTGCACAGTGCGGGTGAAATTTCTCCAGGTGCTGATTTTTAATGATCAATTCGAGGCAGGCTTCAGACCATACTGACCTTAATTAGGCGGCCGTAGCTATAACTCCACGGAGGAGAGAAACGACTCGAAAATGAAGGGTGAGAAAATGGCTGCTTTCAGCTGCAGGAACTTTCTTAGAGGGGAAAAAAAACGGGGAAAACTTTCCTCTGGGTATTACTTTGCAGTCTTTATTGTTCCCTGAGATTCTGGCTTTTCTCTGTGTTTAAGGTCATGGCTGAGTCTGGAGAATGAAGCATTCAGCTTCAATAGCTTTCATGACATTGACACTGGACCTCTCAGAGTGTGACTGGTGTGTGTGTGTGTGTGTGTGTGTGTGTTTCCCTTTGAAATCCTGTACATGTTGCAATAACTAGTACATCCAGCCCATAGCTTCTGCAGAGTAGGCTCAATCCTCTGCCATTTGTGCAAACACATCTTGTGTACTCTGGACAGTACATTAATGTAACCTCGCCTGCTGTTGTAACCACCACTACTGGTAACCGAAATCAACGGATTTGTAGAACCCGGACTTAAAATTTTGAATAGAAAATAATTCCAAACTTCAAAGGGTTAAAACACAGACTCTGTGGTGGGTTACTGTAAATATTTTCAGAACAATTTGGAAGTATCCTACCACTTTCTCCTTTAAGATATCAGGTTATGGGTTGTATAGAATAATGGGTAAGGAACTCTAAAGGTTGCAGGTTTGATTCCCAGGTAGGACATTGCCATTGTACACTTGAGCAAGGTACATAACCTAAATAGCTTCAGTATGTATCCAGCTGTATAAATTGATATGTAGAAATGCTAAAGCTGTGTAAATTGCTCTGGATAAAAGCATCTGCTAAATATCAGTAATGTATGTTATGCAGTGGATAATTTCAGCTTTCTTTCATGTTTCTTGTATATAAAAATTCATAGTACCAGCGGTGGCAACCAGTGCATCACATGGTAGGTTACCCTGAAAGTCACTTTACAGAGACCATCTGCAGCTCTTACGCACCAGAAATGTTTTAGCGCTATAATGCAAAAGATCCAATTTGCATGTAGCATTTAACTTGCTGCTGCTACCCTTCATGTTTATGTACCATGGAAAATAAGTCAACTGTAAGCTGACACCATTGCAGTTGAACTGTACAAATGGAGAATACAGAGATGCTGCTGCCACCTTTGCTGAATCCCCTTGATTCTCTTCAGTGCTGCCAGGTGAAATTCCCAAGCATTCCCAGATATTATATTATTATAATATTCCCGACAATAATATTTACCACAACCAAAACAACATTATACAGCCCAACAAAACTGAAACAATATTGCTATTGCATTTCTGATGCAATAAAAATTTAATGACATGCTTGTCATTGTTAACATAGTGTACAGGTGATGTTTGCAGGCGGAAGTGTAGTGTGTTGGTTAAGGAACTGAGCTTCCAGCTCCAAAGTTTTAGGTTTGTGGCACTGTCATTGTACCCTTGAGCTAGGAACTCTGGATTGCTTCCTTAAGCTTTCAGCTGCATAAAGGGATCGTATGTGGAAAATAATGTAACCATTACAAGTCACTAAATGGCTTAAATGTGAGTGACCGCAGATATGACGTAATTCTGAAGGGATCGTGGATGCTTCTAATATCTGCTGCTTGGAGATTCTGTATTTCAGTTAATTCAACAAATGGCCTGCATGTAAGACAAGTTCAAAGCAGTTCTTTGGGTTCCATGATTGAACAACAAATTAAAGGAAGAGACAGCGCTGTTTATTTATTTATTTATCAAAGTACCTGCCTGCTTTTTGTCGGTTTTTCCTACTTATGATAATATTGCTCATCCGAGACTGACTGTATGTGCAGACTATGTCCCGCCCTGCCAAGTGAAACAATACAAAAGAAAACAAATGTGTTCGGTGAATTGTGATGGACCCTCTTTTGAATCCTTGCATAAAAGACTAGTGAATCATTTCTACTTTTCTGTTTCATTGGAGTAAAATGTACATTATTTGACTTTTTATGCCACCCTTTGGCTTAATAAAAGACCTGTAAACTGCCATTTATGTCTCAGATACTTTTACATTCTTTGAGTTTATGTGCCACCCTCCAGGCTCCCAAGGGATCACGTAAACGTTAGCATGCCGATAGGTGTATTCGGGTGCTAATAAATGAGAGCAACAACTGGTTGGGAAATTTCTAATAAAACACATTGAAACAACCGAGCTAGGAGGATAATAAAGTCCGGGTCACACAGCTGGTTTCACACGTTTTAAATTATCCTGCTGATTTTGGCATCAACTTAGCTTTACGTGACGTAGGAATCCGCTTCTGGTGAACTCCAACAAAGTCGGCTACACCAATGGTCGGCAACAGAAAAAGTTTCCTGACAGAACTTTCTACACGCAATTCGTTCGCGACGCTCATTTCAATGACACTCAAAATTCTGAGGATGTATCTTATGCTTATACTTGCTTAAACTTGGAAAGTTAAAAACAAGGGCACTTCTATATTGTATGTTACTCAAGATCTGAATATCTGGCCAAACTCAAGAGTTAGAAGCAGGGTGATAAATATATTTACAATTCCACAGGGAGAAATCAATCTATGCCGAAGGCCTTGGGCTGGCTAAAGATTTATATGACAAATGCTTACAGTTCTGTATGATCCAAATAAATAAATACAATTGAGGTGCTGGAAGCATGCTGATCAAAAGTTTGATAACTTTACAAGAATGGCCTTCGTTGACTATATTCTCCATGTGGTCAATAGTCTTCTCATTCACAAGGCTACGGTAAAATAAAAGATTAAACTCTAGACTATTTCACGTTTGACTTTACAGACTAAACTGGCAGAAATAAAAAGCGTATGGCAGTTGAACTGTTCTGTTCTGACAACCCTTGTTTTGTTAGTTGCTTTATTGTTCCCAAGACACATGTTGAATTGTTTAATTTGGAGCGCAAATATTTTCTAGTCTTGGTCTTGCCTTGCAGAATGTTCATTTTCCACGTCCCCCGTCTCCAAAAAAGGACCGGATGTATTGGCTCGTCAAGTTCACATGGATGAGGTTATGAAGAGCCAGCACAACTTCAAAGACAGGAGAAAAAAAAAACAGGCCTGTGTGTGATGCAATGTATTGCAATGAAACTGAACGTGTGCAAATACTTGATGAAACACGTTGCAGTCAAATGCAGAGCAGCATCGAGGAAGCTGGGCTGTGGAAAAGGGTAGAGGGAGGGAGGGAGGGAGGAAGGGAGGGAGGGAGGGAGGGAGAGAGGGAGAGGACTAAAAGACTGAAAGAAGAGGGGGAGAGACACATACACCTGTAACTGAAAGGGAACACAAATTACTCTCCCGTCTAAAATCTAAAATACGTGCTAAACTGCATGCCTAGTAAAAATCAGTGGAGGGGCAAGCTGGTAGAGAAGTACTGAAATTTATACGATATGCTGATATTGTAAGAACACATTTATCATATGTGAAATCTGGGGGTGTGAAAATTACAGCAGTAGAAATACAGAAGAGCCTTGTTAGCACCCTTGTATACACTGTTAAAGCCTTATTTGTTTTGAACGTGCAACTTTAACGCTTCCCAAAGTACAGCCCTGCGGTTTGACTTGCACAGACAATTTGTTTTTTATTCTTTAATGCCTTTTTGATGTTTTATTTTTATTTTTTTTCAGTCCTAAATGTAGAATGCCTGTGAGTGTATTTGCAGGCTTGTCAGAATGCAGCAACATCCTGGATACGGGAGAGTACAGGCTATCTCGCACCCTCTGAAATGAGTGCAGGCGGTTCCCATTGCTTTCCGCTTCACAGTCCAACAGCTGAGTAGTGTGCAGGGCCGTGCAGAGACCATTTGAGGGGCAGGTGCTCAGGGCACATCGACCTAGAAAAACAATTTGACGACGCCCAAAATGAATGATTCAAATTAATGGCAACAATGATAATACAAATATGAGTTTTTAAAATGAAATGAAAGGGGCCAAGGGTGTAGGAGTGGTTTGTCTTGGTCCAGGCGGGGGCACCTGTGCTAGAGGGGTCTGGGCGGGGCGGGGGCACGCACTTATATGGTCATGTCTAGTGACTTTTGAGAACAGTATTAATCTACTGTAAAAAAATAAATAAATAAACAAAAGCACTCCAAACCAGCTAACAACACTGCAAACAAACCAATCTTTTAAAAATACAGATCCTTTCCAAAAAATGTGAATATCATGGAAAAGTTTTTTTTTTCTCCATAATTCCATTCAAAAAGTGAAACTTTCATACATTATAGATTAATTTCACACAAAGTGAAATATGTCTAGCCTTTATTTGTTTCATTTTTCATAATTTTGGCTTACAGCTCCAGAAAACCCCCTAAACAGTATTTCAAGAAATTAGAATAGTGTGTCGAAAATCTGCATTTACTTCAGTTATTTCAGAGAATGAATGTTTTAGACTGAGTGTCACACTATCATCTAATTTACTGTTCACAGAGTGCAGTGTCCAAGCATATCAATATAAATTTTAGTGGAAGGGAAAAATGTGGCAGGAGAAGGTGCACAAGCAAAAGAGATGACCGTAGGCTTCAGCGGATTGTCAAGCAAAGACGATTCCAAAATTTGCCGGAGATGCAGAGGGAGTGGACTGAGGCTGGAGTCAGTGCTTCAAAAACCACCACGTACAGACGTATCCGGGACATGGGCTACAACTGTCGGATTCCTCGAGTCAAGCCACTCCACTCATTCTCTGAAATAACTGAAGTAAATGCTGATTTTCGACACACTATTCTAATTACTTGAAATCTGGTTAAATGTACATAAAGATAAGCTTTAATTAAACAAGGTGATGATTGACAATCTTAGTTTAGCTTCATGGTCTTAAAAAGGGACCTTCAAAAACCTAAAGACTTGCATTTATTAGAATAATTGTGGCATGTGGGAGGCAGAAAATAAATAAATACCAGGGGGGTATTCCACAATACAGGATTATAAAGTTATCCAGATAACTCTGAGAATAAGGCTGTTTCCTCACACTAGTTAGATTTCAATCAATGAAAATGCACTAGAATCTGGTTTAGGAGTGTGATCTAGTCGTATATCTGCTAAATGAATGTAATGTAATGTAATATTGTTACCTGCTGCTGTTGAAGAACATTTCTGAGGTTATTTCAGTGTTTTATTTAGAGTTATCTGGCTAGCCTACTTATCCTGCTTTGTGGAATACCCCCCTGAATGCGATTCAATTTCTGCAAGGATGAAGCCCAGACAATTGTCAACAAGAATGATTTATGCATCTACAAACTTGGTCTGAACTACATGCCATAAGTGCGCTTTAAATAGGTTAAAAGTGACAATTGACTATCACTACAAAATAATGACTTTGTACTTTGTAAGTACTGAGCAGCTTGAAAAAACAGACAGTTGACCAGGGGTTTGCAGTTTTCTATCAAAAAGGTTACCTGTAGATAGATAAATTCCAAGACCCAATATCAGTGCAATGCCACTAAATACAGAACAATGTGCAAAACCCTCACTGGAAAAAAAAAAAAATATATATCTCATAAGAAAACGGTGAAAAGACTCGCAGCAATATTACCAGTGGAAAACCGTTTAATGATTGGGGGGAAAAAAATAATAAATCCTGTAATTTAGGGGATGACCATTAAAAGCCCGGTTTTGGATGTTGCGATTTTATATATCGGCATAATTCATGTTGTTTGCATTCCTTTATGTGATAAAAGTGTGCTTTTGAGACCTTTTTCGCCATTCAATGGGAGTGAATGGAGAAAGAAAAAACGTAATTCTTCGTTGGTCAGTTTCTGACCACTGGAGCAAATCATGAAGGTGAGCGTGAATATTATAACTAATATCGGTGCCAGCTAACTATACAACATTATGTTCAAACAAAGTTCTGTATGCTTTTAAATAATGAGTTATTGCCATTATCCTACATGAATTTACCAGTGTAAATGACAAACATTTTACCATAAAAATACAGTTTTGTAACATTACACTGTAAAAATAACTCTTACAGAATTTCACTGTTTTTTTCTTCTTCAAAACACAGACAAGTCACATAGAATAACAGAAATAACTCATTATCTAACAGTCATCCCATAAAATAACAGGATTAATACAGTTAAATAACAAGATTTCCCCCCCCCCCCCCCTTCTTCAAATGGTGATACTACTTGGGGCCAGGTAGCCTATGCAGCTAAAGTAACAGTTCTCAGTGTAGCTATGCACCCCACAGTCCACAGTTGAACTCTATGCCATGTCAGCGTTAACCATGGCTGGCAGCCACACAGGGCAGCACGTGATTGGCTCCCTCACCCAGGGAGGGGAGTGATGCAGTGGCCAATCACACACTGAGTACTGCTCTGATCGATGGGACATCTGCATTTTGCTGGTGTCAGCTCTGTAAGAAGTACAGTACATAACTACAGTGCAGTTGCTATGCGGCTCAGCTGGCGGACTGCAGAGAGAAAAGAAAATTATTGGAAAATGGCAGGATGTGTTTGGATGTGTTAGTTAGATGCTAGTCTGCACTCTCTTCCATCTCCCTCTCTCTCTCTCTCGATCTCTCTTTTCTCCCTCTCTCTCTCTCTTTCTCCATCTCTCTTTTCTCCCTCCCTCTCTCTCTCTCTCTCTCTCTCTCTCTCTTTTCTCCCTCCCTCTCTCTCTCTCTCTTTTCTCCCACTCTCTCTCTCTCTCTCTTCTCCCACTCTCTCTCTCTCTCTCTTCTCCCCACTCTCTCTCTCTGTATATGTGTGTGTATATGTATATATATATATATATATATATATATATATATATATATATGTGTGTGTGTGTGTGTCTGCATGTGTATACGAACCAAAAGTGAAGCTCTTTATCTCAAATACACTTATACACTTATCTAGAAGTGTTTTTTATGGTCCGTGCAAATTGCTTTCTGTAAAAGCATGCCCAAATGCATATGCATAGGCCACTCAATTTGCAGTCGGTGATGAGAGTCCCTACCAGGATAATGATTGGTGAAATCTGTTTCCAGGGGTTATTGTTCTCTTGGCCAAACCCAGAACTATTTTGATTAGATTGAATACATATCTATCTGCATTTACAGCTGTTGCATCCAAATGTTCTGTTGCATGCATGAGTTTACATTAGCACAACTATATTGAACATATCATTCATGGAATATATGCTATATATTTGCAAAGTGATATTTGCTTTTACGATGGATTTTACAAACAAAAAGGTAATATCTACTGTAACACCCCTTAGAATGTCCTTCTGAATAAAATAATTTTAAAATAATAAAATAATCCAAATAAATATTTAAATTTTCAGTTAAGTATTATCATATGTTGTTTTTGTGATATTATATCTTATGTTTTTGCCTGAATGGTTTGTTTTTCTGTTTCTTGTTTATTTATTTTTGTTTATTTAAAAAAAAAAAAAAAAAAAAAAGTTAAATTAAACACATGCGCTCGCTGCATTCAATCAAAAGCATCCAAATATGCAGAAAAGCTTATGAACGCACACACCTGTCACAAGAGCAGATTTATATTTCATAGCTTTGGAGAGGACCTTCATTCTGTGTTCTTTCAGTTGTTCTGGGTGGGAGGAAAAGGGGGTTGGGCCAGTCGTTCCAAGGGTACGGATTGGTTCGTGCACATGTCCTTCTATTGTTTTAACGGAATTATGAGGTCTGAAAATTCTGCTATCTTGACGGTGAGGCAGCCGTGCGTGGCATGTGACCATCTGGGCCGCCAACCTGAGGTTCAGCCGCTATGCTCCAGGTGTCTCTGTGTGCACTCGCAGGCTCAGAAATAGCTGTGCAATAATCATAGGCACATGAATAATTATATAATGATGGACTAATTATGAGGTATTTGTCAGTACGTGCGGAGGATGTGAAACATGGACGCACAAAGAAAAGACCATAACCAATGACTTAGTAAAGCATTACATTGGCAGGGTTCATTGCATATGGACAGACTTAATTTACATTGTTCAGCTTGCAGCTTATCTTTAGACCACAAGACACCAGCATCAGACTGGCCCTTAAAAAACAAAAATAAATTTGATTAAAAAAAGTAATAATAATAAAAAAATAAAAAAAACATTCCGTACCTAGTGAGTTCGATTTGGCAGTTTGGCAGTTGTTTTTATTTATTTATTTATTTATTTTTTATTTTTTTTATTTTTTTACATGTGAAATACCAACCAGATTATTGTCTCCAGGTTATAACCTAACAATACAATGCTTAATGCTTTCATGGAAATGCTTTGAGGGCTATACTATGCAATATATAGAAAACAGTCTTTGTCTATAATTAACCTGTAATTGTCATTTCTAATCCCGAAACAGGCACATAATTAAAGGTAAATTATACCTATATTCACAGATTTTTCTCAAAAAAAGGTCAGTATGCTGCCTTTTTTTCCAGTGGGGGGGGGGGGGGGGGGGGGGGGGGCGTTACCACCCTACTATTTCATTTCAGAAAGCCAAACATAATTGTAATTCATTGCCTGCGTGTCCTAATGAAAATCCGTGGGGTGTCACTATTATAATGTTCCTTTTCTTTCTTGTTCAGGTTTTACTGGAGTTGTCAGGTATTCTGCAGAACCTGTAATCTCTCTAAATACAAATGTAGCGTTTACTGTCCCCGTTAGGAATTACACTGCAAGCACAAAAAAGGGGGAACAAAAAAGGTGCTGGGCTGGCATAATCCAGCGGGACCTTGTCTCCCGTGTAATAGACCCGGTGCTAAATGGCCAGAGAACACAGAGAACAAGCAGAAATGCCTCATAGACAAAACAACATTTTTAAGCCAAGTTCAAGGAGCAAAGTACACCCCGATCGAGATAAGATTCAACACTCTGCGCTTTTGATTGAATCGACCCCCCAAAGATGGCTTTGATAATCGACGATCGATGGAGTGAAAAAAAGAGGCCGTGCCAGGGCGTCACGAGGAATGTCACAGGACGGATCGCTGCCGAACGCTTCCGTGAGGCATATTTCCACTCCGATCCCAGATAATGCTCGCGTCCGCTTGCGGCCGCTGATGCATTTGTAAGGCTAATTAATTGGTTTGCCAGTTTCCCTGTTGCAGGAATCCATTTGCAGATGTCACTACACATTGCACCTGCTGTTCGTTACTGGAGAGTCCAGAAGCCTGCATCTCTGGCCTGGCTTTGCTACTGATCGGGGGATAATATTTTCAAAACAAAGACGAGAAATACATGAGAAGACCACAACTGCACACAGTTATGAAATTCAAAACCAGTAATATACTCAAAATAATAGGAAAGCAACCAAACATGTTCCCTACAGAAATCACCAGGCTGATCATATTATCTTCAGACAGTAGCACCACTGCAATAATAATAATAATAATAATAATAATAATAATAATAATAATAATAATACAGTAATAATAATAATAATAATAATAATAATAATAATAATAATAATAACATCAGCATTTCCTGCCTGGAAGACTACAAAAATATTTTGGAAAAATAGCATGATAGACATGCATTATACATCTAGGTCATACTACATCTACATTCCAGGTGGGGGTGGGGGTGGGGGTGGGGGGTGGGGGTGGGGGTCCGGGGTGGGCATGCACACCATACACGTGCCTGTACACACAACAACAAAAAAAAACTCCTGAAAATAATCTGTTGTTGCTGGTGAAATTCACCCTTGTATTTTCACTGATTAACTCAGGGCATAAATTCTTCGTCTCAAAGCATCTCCTCACCCCCTCTCTCTCTCCTGAGTGTGAGGGGCAGGAGGAGAGGCAGTCTTTAATAGACTGCCCATAAGTGTCTAAGTCTTGTTTATTAAAATGTTTAGTTGCTGATTATAAGCCCAGGGTAAATAGTGCTGAACTAAGCAAAGAACAGATGCTCTCTGGGGTACAATCAAACATTACCTCTAATTATGAGAGTTAATTACAGGGGGCTTTATTCAATGACCTCCCATCTAAATGTGCGATTGCCGGACCTGTTGTAATCAGCAGCCCGTCGGTGGGTCAGAAATCAAGTGCAAACGGTCCCTGGGTACCTAGTAGAGCCATTTTGTTTTCTTAGACTCAGCTTTCCCGAACACGTGTAATGTGATTTCTAAAACCGAAACGCAAAGCAAACTATAATACAACCAACCAATCGTGAGCAGCAGTTTATGAAACAGAACCATGACCGTGAATTGTTTTCCTGGACATTCTGTCTTGATGTTGACTGAACAGTAGTTTTTTAAATTTTTTTTAAATTTCTGTTAAGGAGCCTGGGTCTAGGCATAGTATTTGCCTCAATTTAGGCTCTAGAGTTATGTGGAAAAAAGCCCTTCTTAAATCAAGGGATTGAGATAATTGAATGTCTCCATCTATGAGAGGGGCTCTGGGTGTTGTACGAATACCCCTGAATGTCGACTGTTAGCATCCATTACCCCCAGGTCTGCCTCAACGCTTATCGTAGGCCGGAGCGAAAAAGGACAGATCTATACTCGCCGCTCAATGATGTGATTCCAGAGTAATCAAAAGTTCACACGGAGAGTAAGCTGTGTCTGTTTTCACGCGGAGAGTAAGCTGTGTCTGTTTTCACACAGAGAGTAAGCTGTGTCTGTTTTCACACGGAGAGTAAGCTGTGTCGGTTTTCACACGGAGAGTAAGCTGTGTCTGTTTTCACACAGAGAGTAAGCTGTGTCTGTTTTCACACGGAGAGTAAGCTGTGTCGGTTTTCACACGGAGAGTAAGCTGTGTCTGTTTTCACATGGAGAGTAAGCTGTGTCTGTTTTCACACGGAGAGTAAGCTGTGTCTGTTTTCACACGGAGAGTAAGCTGTGTCGGTTTTCACACGGAGAGTAAGCTGTGTCTGTTTCCTGGCTCCTTGCACACCCCGGTTATCTCTTTCTCTCATCTCTCTGTGGGGGAGTCGCTCTCAGCCTCGGACCTCAAACTCCCAACGGTAGTTTGCTCGCTCCCCCACCCACCTTTCGCATTCTTAAGTAGGCGCCCCAAATCCTGCTTTTTTACGCAAGCCAATTTAGTGGGCGTACCTAAATATTCAGACGCGGAAACCCTCTCTGTTTAACGGACGCAGGCATTCATACCGCCCAAAATAAAAATCCTGCTTAGGGTCCCTCAGAGGCTAGGGCAGTCACTGATCCCGCCCCCTTCAGCTCGCTGGCCAATCATAGCATCGCTCCAAAGTCGAGCATGTCATTGTTCATCCCCGTGTTCAGCCATTTTCTTCAAATGTTCTCTGTCATTGTCGTAATTTACAGCCTGCCATTTTCGACCTATGGTTGCCAATGCAACTATGGTCCATGGTCCCTCTGTTCTCCTAATAGTCTTATTCCAGTTATTGATGAAGAAAGGGCAGTTAAAATGTGCTGACTGACAGACAAATACAAATAATATGAAACGTCACAAAAATGAGAAATGCCATTAGAGTAGCACTTTTAAGATTATGTGTATGAACAAAGATTCTGTAACGTTCCGTTCCCATCCTGTCCGTTTTCCGTATTTTTTCCGTATTTTTTCATGTTTGACTTCCATTGTCCGTGTTTTTCCCCGTGCTGCAGACTGGGCGTGTTCCCTCCGTTTGTATTACTCCATTTCTCCACTCCTGCCTCAGCCTATCTCCTCTTCCCATTTCGGCATGCATTCCTCACACTCCGCTCTGTTCAATCGCCCACCGCATACATTCGCACGCTTTCCTAATTGATACCTATTACACTCCCTATTTAACTCACCTGCTGTCTGCTATCCAGTGCCAGTTCGTTAACGTCGTTCGTTTGAATCCTCTGGTCATTATTATCGTTTGTCTAGTTCTCGTGCACAGTTTGGTTTAGTATTAGGTGTTCGTTCACCCTGCTTTATTGTGCAACCTACCATTCAACAGTTTGGTTCTGTCTCGTTGCTCTGTTGTTGTCTGCCAGTCTGCAGTTGTTCGCTACTCCCTGTTTGTGTTGCGGTACCCCCGCTTGCCACCTGACCTTGTGCCCGCAGCAGGGCGCTCTGCTCCTCCATTCTACAGCTGTTCCTGCGTCCGGGCCGTGGCAACCGCCAGTGTTACGGTTACGGTTGCGCCTGCTGCTGTTTGTCCTGCTGCCTCATCTGGGCCGACCCGAGGTCCGCTGCACTGTCCTGCCCTGCCGTATCTGCTGCTGCCCCTTCCTCTGCATATACTACCCGGTTGCCTGTTACCAGTAACACCCCGGTCTTTCCTACACAAAACTTCATGCATAACCATAACCGGCTTGTCTGTGATTTATGTCCTCCCTCGCTTCAGGAGACAAGTTTGAAGCTTAAATTATTGGATGCCTAGCGCTCCCCCTATCTGTCCCGTCTGTCCAGTCTGTCCAGATCCGCCAAGTCCAGTTCCGGTTTGGAACGATTCCAGAGTGACCCGCAAAGTCCAGTTCCGGCTTGGAACGACTCCCGGGTGATCCGTCAAGTCCTGTCCCGGTGCGGGGATATTCCTGAGTGACCCGCACAGTCCAGTTCCAGTTTGGAACAATCCTGTTCCAGTCTAGTCCAGTTCCGGTTTGGAACAACCCGTTCCAGTCAAGTCCAGTTCCGGTTTGGAACAATCCAGTTCCAGTCAAGTCCAGTTCCGGTTTGGAACAAATCGTCGTTTCCAGTTCAGTCCAGTTCCGGTTTGGAACAATCCAGTTGTTCCGGTCGAGTCCAGTTCCGGTTTGGAACAAACCAGTTGTTCCTATCAAGTCCAGCTCCGGCTTGGAGCAAGTTGAAGTCCCGGAGAAGCTCCGGATTATTCCTACCCTGTGTTATTCTGTGTACAGCTTGGGACTGCCCCAAGCTCTAAATAAACTACCTTTTCTTGTACCTCTGCCTCCTTGTCATTGCACTTGGGTTCAGCCCGTGTTCAGGTTCATGACAGATTATTTTCATTTTAAGTGGAGACGAAAGAGAACATGTAAAAAGATATTCACTTCAAAAATAAAATCATATGTGTGTGTGTATATATATATATATATATATATATATATATATACAGTGCCCTCCACTATTATTGGCACCCCTGGTAAAGATGAGTAAAAAGGGTTATAAAAAATTCACGGTTTGGTGAATTAGCTTAATGTGACACTTAAAAAATTAGAAAAATCCAACCTTTAATTGAAGTAAATTTATTATGAGAAAAAAAAGACCCTTGATGACTTACAGCCATTTTACCAACCATGTGTTCCATACTGTTACAGTGTAATTTACAGCTAAATCTAGTCCCACCCCCCAATAGAGATCCATTCAAATGCAGAGACGTTATAGTATCGCTTGTAAGAGTACCAGAACATAAGATATCAAGAGTCTTTTGATGTTGTTGGGTCACAGACATCAGGAAGTCATTGCATGCAAAGGATATGCAACCAAATATTTCAAATTATTACTTTATTCTATATATAAATGCAGGGGTGCCAATAATTGTGGCACATGTGGTTTTGTTAAAAATAATTATTTCTTGATGAGGGATTTTTTTTCCTCATAATACATTTACTTCAATTAAAGGTTGGATTTTTCTCATTTTTTCAGTGTGAGATTAAGCTAATTCACCCAATGGTGAAATTTTTATAACTCTTTTTACTCATCTTTACCAGGGGTGCCAATAATAGTGGAGGGCACTGTATATACGTATATACAGTCAAGCCGGAAAGTCTCCCCACCCTTTCACCTTCTCCACATTTTATTACGTTACAGACTTATACTGCAATAGATTGAGTTCATTTTTTGCCTCAAACATCTACACACAACACCCCATAATGACAATGTGAAAAACGTTTTTTTGAGATTTTTGCAAATTTATTAAAAATAAAAAACTAAAATTTCTCATTTACATAAGTATTCATACCCTTTGCTTTAACGTATTTTTAAAGTATCATATTTCATATTTGGTCGCATATCCTTTACATGCTGTTACTTCCTGAAGTCTGTGACCATCAACATCAAAAAACTGTCGATATCTTATTTTCAGGTACTGTTACAAGCGATACTATAACCTCTCTGCATTTGAATGGATCTCTATGGAAATTGGGGGGTGAGACTAGATTCAGCTGTAAATTACACTGGTACAGTATGGAACACATGGCTGGCTAAATGGCTGTAAGTTATCAAGGGTCTGAGCTATCAAACGAGCCCCAAACCATCACTCTGTAGCCAGATATGGAGTAGATGTGGATGGATCACTTTAAGGGTTGTTTCTCCTGACTTTTTTCCCCATAGAGTTCTATAGGAAAATGAGTCCGGAGAAATAACCCTTGCAGTGATCCATCCACATCTACTCCATATCTGGCAACAGAGTGATGGTTTGGGGCTCGTTTGATAGCTCAGACCCTTGATAACTTACAGCCATTTAGCCAGCCATGTGTTCCATACTGTACCAGTGTAATTTACAGCTGAATCTAGTCTCACCCCCCAATTTCCATAGAGATCCATTCAAATGCAGAGAGGTTATAGTATCGCTTGTAACAGTACCTGAAAATAAGATATCGACAGTTTTTTTTTATGTTGATGGTCACAGACTTCAGGAAGTAACAGCATGTAAAGGATATTTGACCAAATATGAAATATGATACTTTAAAAATATGTTAAAGCAAAGGGTATGAATACTTATGTAAATGAGAAATTTTATTTTTTTATTTTTAATAAATTTGCAAAAATCTCAAAAAAACCTTTTTCACATTGTCATTATGGGGTGTTGTGTCTAGAATTTTGCGGGAAAAAAGGAATTTAATCAATTTTGGAATATGTCTGTAACGTAATAAAACGTGGAGAAGGTGAAAGGGGTGGGGAGACTTTCCGGCTTGACTGTATATATATATATATATATATATATATATATATATATATATATATATATATATATATATATATAAAGACACACACACATTTCTACTCATTAAAACTGTTTTAAGAGTAATCGCCTTAATGGAGAATCAAAGGACAGCTAGGATGAAGCCAAATCTCCTGTTATTAAAACTGCTCGTCTGTCCCTGGGGTAGACTCATCAGAGGATTTAATTATGAGAATTGTTTCTGTTTTTTACAGTTTTCCGCTAGGCTTAACAGAATGGTTTTAGTCAGTGAATTGAGAGTTCTGTTTTTTCTAACATACCTACACAGAGTTATTTAATAATAATAATAATAACAATAATAGTAATAATACCATGCAAGGACATAGCCATTAACTTTACATTGCAGTCTCCATTATCTTGTTCACTACAGTAGTCAAAATGATTTAGTTGGATGTACTGTATCAAAGAAACACGAGACAACATGACCCTCCACATTTCCCCGTTGTCCTTTAGATTTCTACATTTTGTTGGTCCAATCCAAAACTTTCAGCGAGATGGACTGGATAATGCATCAGGGGCTTGTTGTTATTCTTGAACTCTACCAGAGTTCAATAATTTATTATTTTAGCAACTTTTAAAATACGCTCACAAATGAGTGCATATGGTCCACGATTGCTACCCCGAATCTGACCACCCACCACACGATCCCCCAACAACCCCCCCCCCCCCCCCCCCCCCAACTATTTGATTTCCCCTTTTTCCTTTTCCGTTTTACAGCATCATGCTGGACTTTTGAGAGACATTTGTTACATCATCACATACCTCATAACTCTGTAGTGGGGAGGCAATGAATATGACTCGCCAAATGTGCGCAGTCTTTTGTTTAATTGGTTTCTACTGAAGCGTGAGGATGAAGAGATGGGTTTCAGAGGCATGGATCTGACTCAGAGTGCCCACACGAGCAGGTGTGACAGTGGCTGTACTCACTCTTCAGATGGCCGTGCCAGGATCCGCTTGAATGGACACTTTTTCACGCCGTTTTCGTGTCCCCGTTAGCATGCGCCATCAGTCCGGCGAGCAAATCGGGACATGCCGATGGGGGCCATCTTATAAAACGACCAGTCCATCAGCCACTGTGACAGCAGCACCAGGTGGAGATACGCCTACTTGATCTGTGAACTAGCACATTCACCGCTCAATGGCGGAAATCCCATAATGTAGTGATTAGTGCCAAAATAAGGGGAAATCAGAAACGGAAGAACACTTACTTGTGTGCCTCGCAAACAGGGCCTGATATGTGAGATATGCTGTCATTCATTGGGCTATGAAATTCCCAAATTGTAAGACAGACCAATCCATTATCCATCACACGTCATCTTTGGAGATTATTGAGAAATGGGCAGTAGGAGGCAAATAATTAAACAATATTCATCAAATAAAATTTATCTCTAAATATGTGATGCAACTCCCATGACTATCCCCAGAAGCATGTCATAGATTCTAAACACATTCTAAAAGGCTAGAACATGACTGTCACGCAGGCTAGGTAGTGAAGTTTTTTTTCTTCTTTTTTCTCGCCCTTGCCATTTCAATGAAACGGTACATTGCCTGGATCTCCGAATGTGTTCCGTCTCAATGGATTATGGCCCAAGAACTCTCTGATCTTCCTCGAATGCTAATCATGGCAGTTTAAAGACGGCAATTTCCGATGGGAATAGTCTTGCATTTGGTGAAACTTTTATACTTTTTTTTGTTGTTTGTTGTTTTCCAAAATAAAGCATGTTGTGTTTTGAGAGAGTCATAGAAAAGGGTATCCATCTGTTCTATGTTTGCAGTTAAAACTCTGGAGAATAGTGATTATAGTATTTTCTAAACCGTTGTCAACAAAACAAAAGTAGTCAATTTCAAAAGTTATTTCAACTACTTTTGTTGACACATTAGATGTTATATCCTCCTTAGTGGAACAGTAATTGCGAGCCTGATTAAATCCTCCACAGTGCTTTTGCCCATATGTCTGTGACACAATGTGTTTTTTCTGGGTCAATTTTTCTCTTCGAGTGGCTGTTGGAAATTACTCTCAGCAGAAGGTTGACACACCTGTCTATGCAAGTTTGTCTTACGTACCTCGTTCAGCTTTCAACCAATTAAACACCATAAATCTGACAAAGCATTGATATTTCAGGATGATTATTTGAGGCAACGACATGCATACAGAGCAAAAATGCAATAATTATTTGGTTTTGAAGCTGGTGAAAGGAATCCAACTCGGGCAACCTAAATAGGCTTTCATCCCTAACACCCCCCCCCACCCCCCCCTATTGCTTAATGGCCTCCCCAAAACCACAAAAATATCTTGAAATATCATTCCAACAGGATGTTTAGAATTTTTGAATCCACGCGCATCTCTGGCCAGTGGTTGAAAAAGTTACCTCCATACCCTGAGTCCAAGGATTCATTAATTCCATCCAATCACTCTGTGTTTCATGGAGTCCGAAAGCCTTCACAATCCGTTCACATGAGTCAGCAACAGACAGTACATAGTAACTCCCTGTCGCCAGGGGTGAGAAGAGGAGAGAAGTGAGTGAGTGAGTGAGTGAGTGAGTGAGTGAGTGAGTGAGTGAGTGAGTGAGTGAGTGAGTGAGTGAGTGAGTGAGTGAGTGAGTGAGTGAGTGAGTGAGTGAGTGAGTGAGTGAGTGAGTGAGTGAGTGAGTGAGTGAGTGAGTGAGTGAGTGAATGAGTGAGTGCCACCACCACCCTGTCTATTGGATGAAAGAGTAAAAACAGGCCCTGCCACCTATCATATGACACATGTGCTGTGACTTAGTTCGAGCTGAAGAAAGGGTGATTGATCAGAAAACAGGAGGTGGTACAGGAGGTGTATAGTTGCAAGATCCTCTCCAAATGGTGTGTGAGATTGGGAATAAAGACTGAAGATAATCGTTAAGCCCATTTCCACCCCGGGGTGGGTGGGGGAAGACAACTCAATCCACAGCCACAGCCAGCCGGCTCCCACCTTCAAACAAACAAACAAAAAAAAAATGAAAGGGCTAAGTGCCCTAGAGAAAAGAGTGGTGCATGGCCGCAGGGGGCAAACACAGAGCCACACCTGATCAAGCACATAGCAGAGGTCCCAAAGCAGGGAACATGCACGCACCACCATATCGAGGCCTGGGGAAACTTTGTTGAGAAGCACTGATGTGGACGAGAGCGGGCGCGCATTAATTAAATAGCCGCGAGCCTTCAAATCCTTCGAAAACCCCATCTGTGCCCCTATCCCATCGGAAATTCCGCACGTGTGACACCTGAGATCACACATCCTGGTCCCGGATCACCTTAGCCCGATCAGGCGAAGAATTCTAATGCCGCATTTTGAGAACTGAAAAAGGACAAAAAGTAGCCAACCGAGGGTGGTTGAAATGGTTATGAATGCAGACTTTTTGTAATAAGAGAGTCATCAAATCTGGCCATTTAAGTATTTGCAGTAGGTTGCCTGCACGCATTTTGGGGAAGAAATTACGTGGCCAGTGAAATGAAACTCGGCTCATTGGGCTCATTTTATAATCTTGGCCGCTTTCTTCAAGGGCATTTTGTTACAGATTAACGCCGCAGAAATGAGCTGGCTCAGTCCGTCAATAAATGTCGCCTTCTTTTTCTCGACAGCAGGGAGACAGGATATTGACGCGCTTCATCTCAGGCGCTGTCAACTGCCACACTGGTGAGTGAAAAGTCATTCGAATTGTATCATACAATCTGCTTTTTTTTTTGAAATTTCATTTTTAACATGAACATTAAATTCATTCCCTCCCAAAAAAAAAACTACATTAACATAATCTCTATGTTGGAAACTGCATTTAATTACTTTTGACACTATTTTATTTAACATACAACCCCCCCCCCCCCCCCAACAATATAAATAAATTAATAAATCATACTAATTAATACAAGGCTGCTGTGGAAAATTACCTACAACCTCAGATGTACATTATCATACAGAAGAGAGAAGGGAAACTGCTTTTTTTTAGGGAATATCAAGATGACTTCAGAGGCAAAGAGAGCCACTGACTTAGATTTTTATAGCCACTAAGCACTGACATTCGCAAATTGAGGGGGCTGAATTCGTGCGTCTTCATTCCTGTTCCCCCTGCCGATATCTATTTGTTATCCGGGTTGTCTCAGGAATAATTAAACAAAATAGATCTTCTCAAATGATTTTATTTTGAGGCATTAAGGCACGCTCGTCACAATCAAAATAGTATGTCAAAGCTCAGACTTACGGTGTCACCTTGCGATTACCTCGTGATATGGAGATTAGTGGCACAAACTTGATCTGACAAACGTAAGCATGCTCGTAACATGTGGATTATTCCAGGCGAAATGTTGGCTCGTATTAAGACAGTGATATATGAAATATATATGCTTACGCCACATCCGGGGGCTATAGCAGTTTAGAAAAGCAAGTAACTTCCATATCAATTGGCTCATATTATACAGCAAAATATAACTAGCATGCAATAAAGAAGGCTGAAATCTTCATAGGCTAAGGAGGCATATGACAGGCAAGATTGACACATTCACCCAGCTTCAAGATTTTACACACTCATTTAATAAAATTGTATAACATTGAGACATTTTTTATATATATATATATTTTTTTTTTCTTTTGTGTGGCCCACGGATTGATTCAGATCAGCTGCGGCACTGAAAAGTATCATAACTTCATCCATTTTTGTATTAATTAAGCCTTGCTATCTTATCACTACATTTGACTGTTTGATTGGTTTGCCTGATAAACAAGCAAGCCAATTACAGTAGCGCATATCCACCGTGAAGTTAATCCTTTTTTTTTTTACTTAATTGCATCTAATACAGTGACATTAACCTTTGCAATATGTACACACTTGACATTCGAATGTTAATTAAAACCAAAAAAAAGATCATTATGAAGTCGAGATAAGCATCCGCTCTCTTTTTTGTAATCAGAATCGTTTAATGATACCTAATCTCTTCCAAATTAAATTATTTAATGTGACGTACACAAAGGTATTTCTACATTAGATCCAATCAAGTAAGAAGGAAATCTTCTTAAGATGGATGCTCCTTATTAAAAGTGACATGCTTTTTAATAAGAGCTGTGTTCATATCAATTAGCTTTTAAATGAAAGAAATTGAAGTTTTCATTCTCCCTTGTTTCCACTGAAATCTCCACTGAAGCATCTTATGTAATGCGTTTTGAGGTTATTGTTTCATGTAGATAATTCAGAATCAAAATCTTCCATGAGACCAAACTACTTTTAGTGTCCAACTTCTATGTGGACAGCTCGTTAAACGTGCAGTTTCATTATTTTAACAACCCCCATTTATTCTCACCAATTTGGAAGTGGGAGATTTTGTTTCTCGAGTCACCGTCCCTTGCGATTGTAGCACTGCAGAGGAATAATATGCATTCATTTAATGCGATTGTCTGCATTGCCAGCTCACACATCAGTCCACATTGTTCTACAGCAGAGCTAGCGGGACCATCATACCCATTCACTTTGATGGGGGCATGTGCCTCCTCAGAAATTTATTAATTAATTAATTTCATTTCAGCGTTAATGACACCTACCCTGCTTTATTATGCTGAGGTGGTAGATCCAAGTTGATGGCTGTATGATTTTTGCCGTATAATAATCGTCTTCACTACTATGTATGGGCTGTATGTATGGGTGCATATTAAGTTGCAGACTCATTAGACAAAGCTAGCTAAAGCTACATGGGAATAATGACTTTGAATGTACATTGTCAGTGAGTAATTGTTAGTTGCTAGTATATTGAGGCTTGTCAATTTGACATAAGCAGTTGAGTAATTTTTTGTGTTTTTGTGCTGTTGTTAAACACAGATGAACTAGGCGCATTCCTAGTTTGTAGGTTGGCTATTTAGCTTTACCAACAGTTTCAATCAAAGTGCACAATTAGTTTCAAAGTAGATAAACAATGTGTTCAGCTAGATAAGTATTATGTTTGGAAACCTTATTATGTTATGATCAGGGTCTTGCATCATGAAGCAGGATTACTGAGTTAGCTGGATAACTGCACTGAGTAAGAGAAGCAGGATTACTGAGTTAGCTGGATAACTGCACTGAGCAAAGCCCAGAACCGTCCAAAATCTGGAACATGGACTGAAGTAAAAAGCTCCGGGTTCCGGGTTTTACTCAGTGTAGTTATCCAGCTAACTCAGTAATCCTGCTTCTCTTACTCAGTGCAGTTATCCAGCTAACTCAGTAATCCTGCTTCATGATACAGGCCCCAGGGATCATACAATAGGGATGGGATGTTGTTGTCACTATTTACATATAAATCAGAGAGGACTTTCTTCCATCACTGTGTACATTGCTGAGAAGAAAATGAATAACCCCGATGGTGATTGGTGTACAATTTCTAGCTATAATCCCCTTCAGGGACAAAGGGAGCAGGGTGGCATCAACCAATAAGTGCTGGATCTTTTCTGTTTGTGATTGGTGGAGTGCTGCCACCCTTAAGAAAGACCACCAATCAGAGAAGGAATTTATCTCCCATTGACCACTGCTGTCTGTGGGCTCAAGGTGACACATCATGAAGCACAATTAATACTGTGGTAACCCTAGAAACCCTGGACAACTTAAACCCAGCTTTCTCCTGGCATGACAAAACCATGTCGGTCCTGTTGATAGGAACGGTTAGCGAATGGCATAGCCCAGTTATATTATGTCCCACCTGTTACACACTTCCCCTCAACACTTGAGGAAATGTGAACAATTAAAAACCCTTTCTTGGTTCAAAAACGAAAAGAATCTTGGTTAAAAATGAATTTTTCATTATAGAATCATACAAAAAACATATACTTCCCTCAGCAACCTAGCAGTTATCCTACACAGAGTTATTTAATCAGACGCAGAGTGTGCAGTCGGAATACGTTTCAGTCTGGGGTATAAACAGACTTAAGCCACATTAAAGAAGATTAAGCCCAGCAATCAAGTACTGGTCACCAAGGAAACCGGATCCAGTGTTGTTAAGTTCATCCAGGCTAATATTTAGTAATGGGGATATGGTGATAAACCTTTTTTAAACTCTGTGTAATTCCATTTAATCCAGGTCCAGATAATCTTCAACCCATATATGTGTAGTTATTGGATATTTGCATATCTTAAAAAGGGAGAAAATATAAAATGCTTGAGTTAAAAAAGGTGAAATTAATCGGCTTTTATGGAGGCCATACATAACTTACAATGTTATTAGAGCCGAGTATCATAAAGCCGAAGGGATATTTAAGACTTAAATGAGATGAGCGTGTGCATCAGTTGGTGGGTGACACAGTTACAGAGGCCTCACAGCAAAAAGTTACCGAGTTTGAATCCTGTCCGAGGGCCTCGGGTTTCCTCCGGGTACTCCGGGTACCCCGGTTTACTCCCACCATCCAAACACATGCAGGCTAGGCTAATTGGAGACTCTAAACTGCCCATAGGTATGGCAATGGATTGGCGACCTGTCAAGGATATATTCCTTCCTCTCACCCATAGGCTCCAGCCCCCGCTCCAGCCCCCGCACCCCCCCCCCCCCACCCCCCCCGACACCGCCCCGTAACCCTGACCTGGAATAAATGGGTTAGATAATGGATGGAAGGATGATATTAATGCAAAGGTCTAGAGCGTGATGCGTGTCAGAAAAACCTGCTGAAGTTATATGAAAATTACTTTTATATCGGCATGCATGCCCCCTCATTAGTTACCGTTTTGAAAAAAACGAATAAGCTATTCACGGGAGTAGGCACTGGTCCTCTGTCAATCTAAAAAAAAATAGGCCATGTTAATGGAATGTCTTTTAAACTTGTATGCAGTCATTTCACCGCCTGGCATGAATAGCCTGCAAATTACACTGGAGTGCACTACGACTTGGGCAGCATTGTTCCATGCGCCGGCTTTATTTTGTGTGGTCATCAAATATTTGGACAAGAGAAGTTCTGCAGCTTATTTGTGTATGTGGATTTAATGCCAAGGTCGTAAATATGAGGCAATAAACTAGAACCAATCAAATCCAAAGGTTAGCCTTTTACTTTTGTCTTTGTTCCAGAGCAGGGCGCTGAAGGGAAGTTTCCCTGCATGGCAATGCAATGCCATTGTGGACATTTACCCATTATATAATCACTGATGAACTTTGCATGAACAGAACATGTGTCAAACTCTTTCATTTGCAGATTATGTTTGTCTTATTTGTGGTTTGATTTGACAGTATTCATATATAGGGGTATATGAAAGAGAGTCTTCTGCAAACACATTTGGATGATTTGAATGTTTACATCATTACACTGAGAAGGAACTGTGACGCTATTAAGAAGGTTATAACAATATCATATAGCGGTCTATTTTAGAAGATTTAGTGTTCGGGTTGACTTTCCATCCACGGACGAAGCCAGGGTTCATACCGCGCGCGGGATTAATAAACGCCGCTCGCCCCTGTCACCCAGCATTTCCCTCATTCGGATACTTCTGGGGGGCGTCGACCGCTCCCGCGATTCCAATTTCTTAATGTTAAGAGTCTGATTTATATACCTGCTGCAGCACGCCAGTGCTGTGACTGTAGAGTTTCCCTGTCACTTTTCAAAGCAAAACACAGTCGTCGGTTCATCTTTAGAGATGGTGCCCCCTTGAGCTGCAATAATCAATCATTAATTATGCACGGATACGTTTGCCCATAACTTATTAAAATTCTGCTCATGTAAAAATGCTGAAGTAGCTGCATTTGTTCCGCATTTGTGCTTGTTTACAATTACAAATAAAATATTCATAAAATCAGTTGTAAGGCTATTTATATCCCATCTACTGGCAGTGCCCCATATTTTGGGATTGCTTTAGCTCAGGGGTGTCCAATCTTACCCGAAAAGGGCCGGTGTGGGTGCAGGCTTTTGTTCTAGCCCAGCACTATGACACCTGATTCTACTTATCAAGGTCTTGATTGAAGAGCACGATTAGTTAATTAGTTGAATCAGGTGTTGTAGTGCTGGGCTAAAACAAAAACCTGCACCCACACCGGCCCTTTCCGGATAAGATTGGACACCCCTGCTTTAGCTCATTAAATCCATAAAAGTGCAAACAACTATGACTTAGCCCACTGGTCAAACAGAAACCAACTGCAAAACGCAAAGTTCACTTCAAATTGTTTGTGTAACATAAACAAGTACATAAATAAATAAATAAATAAATAAATAAATAAATAAATAAATAAATAAATAAATAAATAAATAAATAAATAAATAAATAAATAAATAAATAAATAAATAAATAAATAAATAAATAAAATACAAAGAATCCAGGGAAATGTTATTTTTTGAAATTATTGTATCTTCATGTCCCTCACACCTGGTTTCCTCAGGGATATTTTCAAGATTTTAGCACAAATACCTCCTTACTGTCGGCTATTTCCACAGAGCCACTGAGACGGAAATGACACCACTCTATTGCGAGAAAATTGGGGGAGACAGTCAATTAGTGAGGCGAGAAAGATAACACTTCTGTTGCTTTTCTGCAGTACCATAGCATAGGCTCTTTTGAAGTGACACAAACTAAGCATTACAATTTATTTACATCTCAACCTCATATAGGGGGACCTCTAGAGGCAGCCTTCCACACCAATGCACAATTTCCACTGAGTTAAATAAATACATGTTTATACAGACTCCTTCCGCCATAATGAATGGTGTCTTCTTGGTCTCTTCTTCTGCTGAATCACCCAGCCTACCATAATAATCTTTAAATGTATCAGTACCTGCCCAAACTTCCCTGTGCTATGATATTATGCCTAGGAAATATTTATTTATTTATGTATTTACTTACTTATTTTACATGAGTGAATTGCTGGTAGACCTTAATTTAATTTTTTTTAAATGTTGTATGGAAATTTGGTTAAATTATGCACAACATGAATGGAACAAGTACGATGGTGGGTGGGGGGCAATACATCATATAATGTCCCCCTGGCATATGGACATCACCAAACCATCTGCTTATGTAATTAGATATTTGTGATTGTCCCTGTAAGTGACCGTATGTCCATCCCAGAAAGCAATCAGCTGAGCTTATGCATCGGTTTGATGATAAATACTGTTGGTGGGTGAGACGGTTACAGAGGTCACTGATCTACCGTCTGGCTAGAACCCTGTGCCCTGCTCCCAAATGAAATGCTACGGCCCCCGGGGGGAACTTTAAGTTACGCTACAGTCAACTGGCGGTGAGGCCTAAACACAAATGTCCTCTTGATAGGCGCCCTGGAGCCCTGAGCGCTAAATTTAAGCATCCATCCTGCATATATTTATGCATTTCCATGTGGGTCAAACAGTAATTGCACTGTGTTTTATTAACGATCTGAGGAGGCCATCTGAGAGAAGATTAGGAGTGCGTGCCTAAATATGTTTTAAGAAAGGAATGAAACAAATAGCTACAATGTTATTATTATTATTATTATTATTATGTTAATGCTAATGTTGTTTATGTCTAATGCTATACGTCTCTGATATCTTTATTTTGTTACTAAATAAGAGTTTAGAAAAATAACTTAAATAAACCCTACAGAATGAACACTCATTGTATCACAAATTATGTTGAAATCGTATTATGTTGAAATCATTTCAAATTATGTTGAAATTATATATAATTATGTATAAATTTCATTAACTTTTGTAGAATCCCAATGTGTCCTTATGTGAACCACTATTTTTTTAATTTTATGTCCTTATGCTTCCAAGAAAAACCATACAAAAGTAGGGCTGTATACATTAACATTTATCTGTTACATCGAATTAATGTCTACAGCTGGATATTCACTGATCACTTTGGGTTAAGTATCTTGTTCAAGGGCAGTGCAGCAGTGCCTCACCTAGAAATCAAATCTGCAAGGCCTGTTCCCTAACCAGGATACTACACTGGTCCTGCTCTAATACTGCACCCCATGAGTACATACATCAGTCCTCTCTGCATACTGCACCCCATGAGTACATACATCAGTCCTCTCTGCATACTGCACCCCATGAGTACATACATCAGTCCTCTCTGCATACTGCACCCCATGAGTACATACATCAATCATCTCTGTATACTGCACCCCATGAGTACATACATCAGTCCTCTCTGTATACTGCACCCCATGAGTACATACATCAGTCCTCTCTGTATACTGCACTGGTCCTGCTCTAATACTGCACCCCATGAGTACATACATCAGTCCTCTCTGTATACTGCACCCCATGAGTACATACATCAGCCCTCTCTGTATACTGCACCCCATGAGTACATACATCAGTCCTCTCTGTATACTGCACCCCATGAGTACATACATCAGTCCTCTCTGTATACTGCACCCCATGAGTACATACATCAATCCTCTCTGTATACTGCACCCCATGAGTACATATATCAGTCCTCTCTGTATACTGCACCCCATGAGTACATACATCAGCCCTCTCTGTATACTGCACCCCATGAGTACATACATCAGCCCTCTCTGTATACTGCACCCCATGAGTACATACATCAGTCCTCTCTGTATACTGCACCCAATGAGTACATACATCAGTCCTCTCTGTATACTGCACCCCATGAGTACATACATCAGCCCTCTCTGTATACTGCACCCCATGAGTACATACATCAGTCCTCTCTGTATACTGCACCCCATGAGTACATACATCAGTCCTCTCTGTATACTGCACCCCATGAGTACATACATCAATCCTCTCTGTATACTGCACCCCATGAGTACATACATCAGCCCTCTCTGTATACTGCACCCCATGAGTACATACATCAGTCCTCTCTGTATACTGCACCCCATGAGTACATACATCAGTCCTCTCTGTATACTGCACCCCATGAGTACATACATCAGTCCTCTCTGTATACTGCACCCCATGAGTACATACATCAGCCCTCTCTGTATACTGCACCCCATGAGTACATACATCAGTCCTCTCTGTATACTGCACCCCATGAGTACATACATCAGTCCTCTCTGTATACTGCACCCCATGAGTACATACATCAATCCTCTCTGTATACTGCACCCCATGAGTACATATATCAGTCCTCTCTGTATACTGCACCCCATGAGTACATACATCAGCCCTCTCTGTATACTGCACCCCATGAGTACATACATCAGCCCTCTCTGTATACTGCACCCCATGAGTACATACATCAGTCCTCTCTGTATACTGCACCCCATGAGTACATACATCAGTCCTCTCTGTATACTGCACCCCATGAGTACATACATCAGTCCTCTCTGTATACTGCACCCCATGAGTACATACATCAGTCCTCTCTGTATACTACACCCCATGAGTACATACATCAGTCCTCTCTGTATACTGCACCCCATGAGTACATACATCAATCCTCTCTGTATACTGCACCCCATGAGTACATATATCAGTCCTCTCTGTATACTGCACCCCATGAGTACATACATCAGTCCTCTCTGTATACTGCACCCCATGAGTACATACATCAGTCCTCTCTGTATACTGCACCCCATGAGTACATACATCAGTCCTCTCTGTATACTGCACTGGCCCTGCTCTAATACTGCACCCCATGAGTACATACATCAGTCCTCTCTGTATACTGCACCCCATGAGTACATACATCAGTCCTCTCTGTATACTGCACTGGCCCTGCTCTAATACTGCACCCCATGAGTACATACATCAATCATCTCTGTATACTGCACCCCATGAGTACATACATCAGTCCTCTCTGTATACTGCACCCCAAGAGTACATACATCGGTCCTCTCTGTATACTGCACCCCGTGAGTACATACATCAGTCCTCTCTGTATACTGCACCCCGTGAGTACATACATCGGTCCTCTCTGTATACTGCACCCCGTGAGTACATACATCGGTCCTCTCTGTGCTACATATCTGTGCTGCATATAGCACTGTGCACCTCAGGTTAGATTGGTAGAAAGAACTAAAGAAAAAAGAAAGAAGAAATAGAAAAAAAAAGCAAGAAAGGGAGAAAGAGAAAGGAAGAGAAGGAAATAATAAGAAAGAAAGAAAAGAAAAATAAGACAGTAATTTGCTATGGCTAGAACCTCCCCCACTGTGTGGCTTTTTGCCAATAAAAAAAGCAATCACAAAGCCATAACGAGGTGCAGTATCAAAGCTGTAAAGTAATACCATTAGTGTTACCGATATGTACCAATTAGTAGTAAAATGATAAGGTTAAGAAACACATTTAAATGTATGTTTTCCTCATTTTTTAGTTTTATGTTACATTTTTGGCCATGTTTTGTTTGTTATTTTTTGGCACCATCAAGCATATTAATATGGTATATGGAAAAGGATTACATTGTGATTATATCAAATTGAGGGCAAAACGTTTGCCATTTCCAAGTAGATATTACTCGGCTTAATCTCTCTGAAGCGGGCTGCATATTTTCAGATCAGCGCTGACTAAAGAGCATTTCATCGCAATGATGCAGAGGCGGTAAAGTAAGTCTAAACATAGCTGCCCAGATCCATTGTAATTAAACAGTGGGCATTTCCGCTGGATTCACTGAGCACAGGTCAGAAAGGAGCAATTACAGAAGATATGAAACGGCAGACCTCGAAGACTTCAGCTAAATGGGAGTATTGCTGCCAAAATCAAGTTGTTTAAATAAAAAAAGGCACTTAATATCTTTAATATCAACCCAATGCATGTTCCTTTAGCATAAACTCACATCCTCAATGTTCCTTTAGCATCAACTCACATTCTCAATGTTTCTTTAGCATCAACTCACATCCTCCATGTTCCTTTAGCATCAACTCACATCCTCACTGTTTCTTTAGTATCAACCCACATCCTCCATGATCCTTTAGTATCAACCCACATCCTCCATGATCCTTTAGTATCAACTCACATCCTCCGTGTTCCATTAGTATCAACTCACATCCTCCGTGTTCCATTAGTATCAACTCACATCCTCCATGTTCCATTAGTATCAACTCACATCCTCCGTGTTCCATTAGTATCAACTCACATCCTCCGTGTTCCATTAGTATCAACTCACATCCTCCGTGTTCCATTAGTATCAACTCACATCCTCCGTGTTCCATTAGTATCAACTCACATCCTCCATTAATCTTTAGTATCAACTCACATCCTCCATGATCCTTTAGTATCAACCCACATCCTCCATGATCCTTTAGTATCAACCCACATCCTCCATGATCCTTTAGTATTAACCCACATCCTTCATGTTCCTTTAGTATCAACCCACATCCTCCATGATCCTTTAGTATTAACCCACATCCTCCATGATCCTTTAGTATAAACTCACATCCTCCATGATCCTTTAGTATAAACTCACATCCTCCATGATCCTTTAGTATCAACCCACATCCTCTATTTTCCTTTAATATCAACTCATATCCTCCATGATCATTTAGAATCAACAACATGACAACATTTTTATGATTGTCGAGCTACAAATGTGCGTGAAAATGTCAGATTTTTTGCTGCATGCATGGCCTTGATGCTGAGCCGTTCTCAACTGTTTTTGAATTCAATTAAAATACTTTTTACTCTTACTGCTAATATATAAGATCAGCCGTATAATAAATAACAACAAATAAATACATAAATTACCATCATTAACTGCTTCTGAATTGATGATTTAAAGTTACTTTTTTGTTGGACACAGTTGTTCACAGCTCTTTGTAAGCACTTAAACCAGGTGCTCTGTTTGTTAGTCATGCCCTTATCTTAAGCAAGCAGAAATGGCGCACACTTCAGACAGCTTGTTCTCCATGGCAACACACGCATTGTGATTTCAGTACAACTAAGCGGCGATAAAAACTCCGGCTTTAATGGAATTGTAACGCAGACGGGAAAGAACAGGTCCTTGCCTCCCAGATGAAGGAGAGGACTGGACAAGCCAACGAACCATCCCACGCCTATGCTGGATCAAAAGAGGCGCTTTCACTCAAAATATATAAATACAAATAAAGACATGAATGAACCGACTGCAATCACATTAAAGCATGAAGCATACCACTGGTGTTTAGAACTAGGGTCAGCTGTACAATAAGCATGCTAGCCTCAGTGCTTTGTTTGCCCTAATATTTTAATAAATGCTTGAACTTTTTATGATGGTAGAACTTAATTGTGTCTTCTTCTTGTTATTATTTATATTATTAGCATTAGTATTATATAATAGTAGTTGTAGTAGTAGTAGTGGAACCTTTTCTAGATCTGCCTCTTATAATGTGACATGAAAATTTGAATGCAAACAGTCGGTATTTACTGTCATAATGTATGTAATAAGACAGGACGCACATATGGAGTTTGGATCAAAATAGATCTGTTTATGAAAAGCCTCTGTGATGTGTGATCACTGGTAATTGATTCCTACAATAATTTACATATGAGGTGCTTGTTAATCAGATATAAATTATCTTATGGCAATAAACTGCTACCTTGCTTTTTTCTAGCTGTTGACACCTCATTTAATCCCACGGTTACGGTGGGGTTGAGTCTGCCACAGGAGAACAGCAGGAACTTCACAGTTTATCAACAATGGGTATTAAATCCACAAACACCCGCACTTTCCCAATTTAACCCTGTGACGTCCTGGGGTTTATGACATGGAGGCTGAAACTAAAGGCAAATGTATGCTGAAGTTACAGGGAAGCAGCTGGATCCCATCGAATAAGTGCCCCAAATCAATCCTAACACAGCACATATTTTCTTTGACATTGAGGAAGAAATAGAGAGAGATTCCTTTTTCAGTTTTATCAGTGTGCACCATGTGTTGTTTTATTATTATTATTATTATTATTATTATTATTATTATTATTATTATTATTATTATTATTATTGTTGTTGTTGTTATAATTTTTTTGGTGGTGTTAAGTATAGTATTAAATAATTTGTTTAATTAATGCACTAATTAGTGTACATACAGTTTACAGTATGTATGTATGTATGTATATATATATATATATATATATATATATATATATATATGAACAAAATAAATAACTATTAATATAATAAATACAAATTTATTTCTGCCATGAACTTAATGATTAGACTGCATACTATTGATGCATGAGACAGTGTACAAGTGAATCATGAATCAGACACAGTTTGAGAATAACTACGTTCTCTGTTGTAATAATAAATATAGTAGTACAATATATAAATGGTATAATTTGTATTATATTACACAAACAGTAAAAACATCTCATAACATATTAGAATGGCGATATTCACGTCGGACTCATGTCGTCATTCGGCTTCAAAGGGTTAAACATGGGACTTAAGGCTTTGCAGGCTGTCATACGGAATGGCTTGCACCCTTCAGAGCATGCATATTTATACTCTTGGACAGTGACTGAATCAATGACTAACAAGGCTATTAAAGACACTGCAGCGCATATCCCTACTGAATTTTTAACCTGAAATGTTTTTGGTTCTCTCCCCATTTCACCATTTTGTCACCTCCGTAACTTGGACAAAAGAGAGGCCTGTATGTCAGCAGTGCATACATAAGATGATAGTGTTGATGTTGAGATGGTGTTAGCGTTTTTTTATTTTTTTATTTTCACACTATCAGGAAAGGAAATATGTCTTAATTTAGCTTTAGTTTCAGTGGATGGGCACATTATGAAATTACATGCACTAACCAGGTTATATTCTGACTCATTGTTGAACAATATAAAATGCAGGTCATGTGTCAGCCTTGCCTGTCTTGATTTGACAACACTAGTGCTTTGTCTTTTGACAGACAGCTGGGATTTAGGGAGTAATTAAAGTTTTTTTTTTTTTAGTTTTCAACCTATGGTCATGATGTGCCTCTTGTCATTCAGATGGACTGAAACAAATATCTCCATTGTGGTGACCAGTGCTCTTCATCCAAGTCAACAATGTCTCATTCAAGCCATGCGGTATGGCATACTTGCATATTTTAGAGGTTCCTTTTTATAAGTGCCCTTTGTGACCCCCCTGGGAACCACGCGCAATTATGTGTTTTGACAAGTGCTGTTTAAATGTGTACCTGAAATCTGGACAAAGAAGGCACTGTACCATAATCCTCGACACGGCATCATAGAAACTCTGAGATAATCACAGAGATTATCGCCCTCCTCCGACAATATGTGACCCCTGTGCCACTTCACAATTTTAATTCTGCTAATGGGCCGTGCAGCTTCCCTTTTCGAAACCCCCCTCGCAATCCTATTCAGGGTCAGACTCTCATTCAATCTAACAACAGCTTTTTTTTTTTTTTGTCATTAGCTCACAGCCACAATTTCAAGCAGGGATTTCTCGCACAGCGCCGCGGAAGTTATTGATAAAGGATAACGGCACATTGAACGGTAGGAGGTTGACACTCTTATGCAAATGCACTCTCCGCATCATAAAAATGTGTTACCAGAGGTTTTTTAATGTTAACAGCACTGTCGACGTAACCACGGGCGATGCCCTCCTAGCATTCCCATGCCATTTGAGCGATTTATACAATGAGGGCTTGCGGATAAATCTACAACCTGCGTTTTTAAACAGATGGAGATATTATTAGTATTTCATAAATTGCTCGGCAAGCTCGTTTTCCGATGATGCTTAACTGTACAAATAGGAAACAAATAAAATTACTATTTGATTTCTATTTTATTACCCTACATTTTTGATGATACCTTGATTTATTTTGTAGCTATTTATTGGCTTGCTGTTTTACAAAAATAATAACCAGCTAGTGTCATTTACAGTGCCTTGCGAAAGTATTCACCCCCTTGGCGTTTTTCCTATTTTGTTGCATTACAACCTGTAATTGAAATGGATATTTATTTGGATTGTATGTAATGGACCTACACAAAATAGTCCAAATTGGTGAAGTGAAATTAAAAAAAAACTTGTTTTAAAAAATTCTAAAAAAAAAACAAAAACGGAAAAGTGGTGCGTGCATATGTATTCACCCCCTTTGCTTTAATGCATTTTTAAAGTATCATATTTAATATTTGGTGGCATATCCTTTGCATGCTGCTACTTCCTGAAGTCTGTGACCCATCAATATCAAAAGACTCTTGATATATTATTTTCTGGTACTCTTACAAGCGATACTATAACGTCTTTGCATTTGAATGGATCTCTATGGGAATTAGGGGGTGGGACTAGATTTAGCTGTAAATAACACTTGAACTGTATAGAATACATGGTTGGTAAAATGGCTGTAAGTCATCAAGGGTCTGAGGTATCAAAGGGGCCTCAAACCATCACACTGCTGCCAGATATGCAGTAGATATGGATGGATCACTTTAAGGGTTGTTTCTCCTGACAAATTTTCCTATTGAACTCTATGGAAAAATAAGTCAGGAGAAGAAACCCTTCAAGTTATAGATAGATAGACCCTTGATGACGTAGAGCCATTTAGCCAACCATGTGTTCTATACAGTTCAAGTGTTATTTACAGCTAAATCTAGTCCCACCCCCTAATTCCCATAGAGATCCATTCAAATGCAAAGACGTTATAGTATCGCTTGTAAGAGTACCAGAAAATAATATATCAAGAGTCTTTTGATATTGATGGGTCACAGACTTCAGGAAGTAGCAGCATGCAAAGGATATGCCACCAAATATTAAATATGATACTTTAAAAATACATTAAAGCAAAGGGGGTGAATACATATGCACGCACCACTTTTCCGTTTTTTTTTTATTTTTTTTGAATTTTTTAAAACAAATTTTTTTAAAATTTCACTTCACCAATTTGGACTATTTTGTGTAGGTCCATTACATAAAATCCAAATAAATATCCATTTCAATTACAGGTTGTAATGCAACAAAATAGGAAAAACGCCAAGGTTGTGAATACTTTCGCAAGGCACTGTATGCACTTTTCTTCAATCCAGCCATTAGTGATGCATTTTTTACTCAAGAGGCATTGTGAGTAGATAAAGGACCATAAGATTATTGTATTAAGTGAATTCATAACAGCACCGACACAATTATATACAAAGAGTTTTAAAATTTTGTGTGCATTTAAGGAACATAAGAGTTGGGAGGATCATTGGCTTGTTATGGCCTGGAGTGCTCTGTCCAGTTCTAATGTTCAGTGCAGTTGTTCGATGCATTCCTCTCATTTTAGGAGATTGGGGGAGATGGCACGGATTCATTACACGCCCAATCAGCCACTCACAAAGGGACCTTTCACCGAGTGTACAATGAGACACTCACATTATCAAAGGCTTCCGGAAGCCTCCGGGCTTTGAATGAGCCCAACAGCCCGCCGGAGCACAGATGACATTGATAGACGTGTGCCTGCAGACATCACACAATTTTCACTGAATGGAGCTGTGTGCTCCACTGTTAACATCCCTAAGCTAGATGTAACGCGTAACTTAAACGCCAGACTTAAGGTCAGCATTAGAAGTGCGACTGGATTGCGTTCGGCTTCCACACGAATTGTATTAATTTGTATTCCTCACAAAGTAATGTAATGCAATTCAAAATGCTTAGCGCAAATATAGTGTAACCTGTATTTCAGTTTTTGATGGGAGTTAAAGATCAATGGTGTGGAAAAACTGCACAGCTCTTTGTGCTTTGATTACATTACACTGAAGGACATTTTTGATGGAGTTGTGGGGCCAGTATGAGATCACATATATATACTTTCCTTATTGTATTTTTCATAAACATCATTAAATAACAGCTCAGGAGCAAATGGAATATGAAAACGATTGATGACATTACTTGTTTCCATGACTTAGCCTATTATTTTCATCCGGGTGTGGATGTATGGTTTGATACCCTGTCTGCAAATGCAAGAGTTAGCACAGGTCATGGCATTGTGCACCCACATAAACGTTGACATATTTGGTCGACGAATCAATTTTCTTGCATTTTTGTACTTTTGGAGTAAAGTACCTCAGAGTTTGCAACAGTCTCCCAGTCCTGGAATATATTTTATATGCAGAGAATGTAAAGGATTCTCTCTCTCTCCCTCTCTCTCTCTCTCTCTCTCAAATGTGACTGACAGTTGGAAAGTATATGACAACAGTATCAGACATGAGGTTGTGGGCGTCTTTTGTTGTGTCATGATCCATATGTCAGCATTACAGAGGTAGAGCAAGCCGATGAAGGTGGTGTAAATTAAATTACCCTCTTTTTTTTCTCGGTAGCATGACATTTTGGAAAAGACATAGGAAGGCAAGGAAGACCTGACAGCTTTCGACATATTTAATAGAATGGAGAAATTTAATAAAATAGAAGTTTGAGGTGGCTTATTTAACTTACTTTTTCAGCTGTAATTAAAACACAGACATTGCAATTTGATCCCCCGGTAACATTATGCCAGCTGCCGGTGAGATACAGTAGCTATCGTGTGTGACTCCTACTAACAATGGGTGGTACAATCAGCACAATCAATATCAATCTCTGGCATGGCGAACGACATGTCTGATACGTGGACGTCATGTCCTTGTGCGTGAACTCAGAAAGAATGAGACAGTAGACAGTATAGACGAGTGGCGATGACCGCACCTGCCACTCAGGCTTTCGCTATCGACGTGAACTTCAATAGACAGCGTCTATGTTCGTGCTACTAAGAATAGCCTAGCTGCTATGTTGCCCTACTTCTAAGGTAGTTAGGGCAACTCCTTGATGAGTTTCAGTTTTGAAAATGACCTCTCTGCAGAAGCCACGGTCAACGGAATTATTAAAAAGAGCTTAAACGCCGTGGCAACATCAGGAAAACTGGGAAGAAGGGACCGGTGATTGAAAGCAGTTCAGCAAGATCTTTAATACAGCCCGTTATTGTCCCTAAATTCCGTCCACAGTGTGTTACAGAAAGACATTACCTGTAGGAAACTTTGAGGACAACATCTGAATCTGTCGGGAGGCTGCAAGCTGCTGCAGCGGAGCTAGCTCTAGCTACCTCAGTCGATGTTGAAGCGTCGCTGGATCTTACTGGTTGGAATAATTACGTTATGTTTTGTATTTTAGCTTTAGCTTGTTCAGATAATGTTTTTGCGGTGAAATAAATTCTGCAACATAGAGTGAGTAGCCTATTTTTTACTTGTGATTTTGTGAAATAAGCCACATAGGCTACTCACTGTTTTTTGCACCACTACAAGATTTTTTACTTGTCATTTTGGGAAATAAATATTGGTCTATTGTTGGTCTATTGGTCTTGTAGCCGATAGAGGCCCCCTGCTTGTCTATCAACGCTCCAGTCGAATCTCACCTTGTTCAGTCAAATAGAAAAAAATTGCCAAATAATAATAAAAATATATATGACCCCCCACCTCACCCCGCACAACTGCCAGTGTCGCCCATCTGCTGCAAAAAAACCTGCTATTATTATTATTATTATTATTATTATTATTATTATTATTATTATTATTATTATTATTATTATCATCAGGCGTCTGACACCCACATTTAATTTGTAGTGGATGTTGATTTTATGTCATTGCCTTTAACAGTTTTCCCAAAATATGCACTTGTAGAAAATAATGTGTTCATGCATTTGCCATAAAAGAAAAAAACATTTTGAAATAACAAGCCAATGCTTTCCTTGCTCTTTGTTTTCTGCATTGGCTTCACATAACTCTCAATGTTTTTTTACCAACTAGCAACTGAAGGAATGCGGTGCTAGGACACCTTTTTTTTTTTTTGGTTTTCTTCGCGCTCTTTCTGGGACTGAATTGTGCCTTAATTTCTGCTGATGAAGCTACATGTGCCTCTCAATGCAGAGGGATTTAGGATGCGCTGAGGGAAGGCACAAAAGGTGACCGAAAAGACACAAAAGGAGTTTTTCATGTGATTGGTAAGTTTGGTTCACGTTTTGAAAAGAGACTTCTTTCATCTCTTTTTTTGCGTGTTTGCTTTTTATTATCATCTTCATGTAAAAATGAAGGGCCTCTAATTTCCTGCCGGCTTAGTTAAAGTGTGTTATTCAAACTTATTCAGAGTTTAAATATTGAATTATAAACCATTCAAACATCTCATGAGATAAAGAGGGTTTACATTTTAGGGTGAATCTGAAGCGGGAGTGTGACAAATATTGAATAAATGCAAATGATGTATTCAGTAATTTGAAAGGCAACGGTCTAAATACATATATGCTGATTTTGGTGCACCGCTTAAGCCACTGGTGCATCTCTGACTTTCCGTCACTATGGTGGTTACTGAAGGCCAGCCAGGGTGGGATTTGCTTATGTTATGCTATTCACCAATTCTTATGGTAGCTAAGATCCTGGACTAAAGGCCAGCTTCATATTTCATTGAAGAAATGGGTTTCCTCATTTAATTAAATTAATTTATTTGTTTATTTTACTGGTAGGACAAGGATATACTGGCTACCCTTCCTACCTCAGTGAATCCTAACCACGGCTGCAGGGTTTGAATATGTAAAGCATTATAACACAACATGTACCGATGTTTCCGGTTCACAAAGATCAATGTATCAAATGTGTAGGCGTCAAGTATCTGGTCAGGGCCTGACATCGGTTGGAATTCAATTAACATTAGTCCATAAATTTGAGCAAGGGTTAAAAACACATTTATTTTTATGTATAGTGTGTCTGCAAGCCAGTGCAGTTGATCCTGATTAAATGCCTCATACCATGATGGCAGACAGTTGCCTTCGCTAGGTTTTACCCCAAGCTAAAAGCCCTTTAATTTCATGAGCTGGGAGAGAAAAAAAATTAAAGTGTGTGCAGTTCCCTTTTAAGCAGGCTGTAATATCTGTTAAGATTTCTTGTTGAAAGATGCTCCACAGAAGATTAATAAATGCATGCTGATGATGCCTCCGGCAGGTCTCTCTGTGTGGAGAAATTCTGTGAAAGTGATAATGAACATTTTTTTAAATGTAAGAAAAAAATCTTAGTTTAAATATTTAAAAAATCTGGAGACTCGGAATTTACATACACAATGGGCATGGCAAACGGGAGTTTTTATTGATGAGCGTCTGTTCCATTGCATTTTTGATGCAGCCTTATTACTTTTTACTAATCCATGTTTAATGCTTAATATCGTTTTCACTCATGCACAACTCACTGCTTGTTAATCAGAAATGTGTTCCTTCTGTGACAAACCCTGTTAAACAAGCTCTGGGTAAACCCAGAGGCCAGGACAAGACAGGCAATCAAATTACCACAGAATGTTCAACTGCGGTTACTGGCCAGAAGCTTATCCCCCCCGATGGCATTTTGTGCATTATTTTGGTTTTTTAATTAATTAATTAATTAATTAAATTATTTATTTATTTGTTCATTTGAAAGTTCCACTCACTCACACACATCTTGAGTAATCAGCTGGTCGAGAGAAGTGACAGTACCTTCGTCTTACAGCTAAATAAGGAAAGCAAGCTAAATCTGCCAAAGCTATCACAGGCCCTGAGCATAGCTCGTTCTATCTAATGCTTTTTTAAAACATGGTATAGTGCATCATGGTCTTATGTATTAGTTCCAAGGGCAATTCTGCAGAAAGCCAGGATGTGCACTACTTTGCATTTCTAAGTATACAAGCAAGTGAAGCACCCAAAAGCACACACGAGACCTGTTCTACTGCAAGTGTTATTCATGATACCATGCATTTTTTTGAAACAAACACAGCTGGAATACTGGCGTCCAGATATACAACCGTTATAGTTCAGTCCAGTGGTGTCTCAGATCGTGGCACGATATGTTGATTCTCATTTTCCAGGGATAAACTGAAAAGCCTACTGCCGATCTAACTCTACAGTGTCGGTTCTCACTTCTTATCACACCACAAGTCAGAAAGGCAGGCTCCCACAGACCTGAGTTGGAGGAAGACACTGCAGCCAAACAGGTGGCCCATTGACCAGTGAGGTTTGTCTGGCCGACTTAACCCCTCCCTTTCCTTTGTCAACGGTTGAGCCAACTGTACTAAAACAAATATACATTTCCTTTGATGAAGCCACCAACTGACAGGTTTCAAGATTCTATTACATGCATTAGTGCATATGTATAGCCAAGCAGTTCTAATGCAAAACTGACCAGTCAGTATAGTAGGGTAGTTATTATAATTAAATATGTTGTACCTATGCTAATCAGAGCTGGAAAGGACACAGTTAGTACTCATAAAATGTACAGTGCATTAAGGCTGGGAAAAGATTATTCATACTCCCATAATGCCAAGTAAATATAAGCAAAACAAATAAGAGCACAGTAGTTTAGCATTAAATTCACAGAGTCCTTAGTTTGGAACAGAATTGCTATTATCAGACCATTTCAGAGTTCTACTGAACTTTGGTAGAACTTTGGGTTGTGTTGAGTTACCTGGCCATGATATGAGTCCAAATGGTGGTGAAATATGTTTGTTAGTTGCTCTGTGCTCCCCTGGGGTGGGGTATTTGTCGCTCTCCATTCACTTCTATAGGGCAGCTAAAACGGTCTCAAAATGACACTTCTAGCGCATATATGAATGCGAACAAAGCAGATTATTTCAATACAAACAATAACCAGTCCTTGTACGTATTTAAAATCAAAAATAATTAAATGGACCTTTCCTGGCTTTTTCATATTTTATTTGGAGCGTAGATCCGGTAGGTAATTCTTGCACCAGAAACAGCGTTAATGCGCCAATACGTCAGCAAGCACTCATTGGTCCAAATTAACACGGAAGCAAGCGTTCCTAGTAGTATATGTCTATGATAAGCAAACTGACCTGCCGACATTTTTTTCTGGTAGCTTGCTAACAACATTGAAGAAAATAGTACTTTCATAACTCATTTTAATTACACGGAAAAAAATATGTACGAGGACTGGTTATTGTTTGTATTGACAGAATCCGCTTTGTGCGCGTTCATATACGTGCTAGAAGTGTCATTTTGAGACCATTGTAGCTGCCCTATAGAAGTGAATGGAGAGCGAAAAATACCTTATTCTGGATTATCACCCCAGGGGAACACAGAGCAACTAACAAACATATTTTGGCACCATTTGGACTCATATCATGGCCAGGTAACTACACAACCGAAAGTTCTACCAAAGTTCAGTTGCGCTGAAAAAATGGGGGGGGGGGGAGGGGGGAAATTTTGATCATATTAAAAATCAATTCTACTGTCTGAGGTTTTCATTACATTAATTTTCATTCTAGCCAGTAGGATGGTAATTCCCCACTCAATAGTGACTCCTCTGGTTCATTGGGGAACATGCGGTATGCCTGCTCCAGCTGGGCGAGAACGGCAGTCCTCTCCTGGACCAATGGCCACGCAGCTCAATCGACGTACCACAGAGTAAGAAGAGGACGCTTATGCTAGCCAGCGTTCCCTGGATTCGAAGGAGAATCTCGCTACAGTTGGGCAAGAGAACCAATATCAGCAGGCAATCTAAAATAGGCAAAAAGAAAGGGGGAAAAAAAGCAGAGGGTTGCGAGCGAATGAAAAAAAACGAATGAAGCGTGAGGGCCAAGCAGGAGTTTAGCACGTGCTACATGCTACAGAGCGCTACGCGCTACAGAGCACTACGCGCTACAGAGCACTACGCGCTACACAGCGCTACACGCTACAGAGCGCTACACGCTACAGAGCGCTACGCGCTACACGCTACAGAGCGCTACACGCTACACGCTACAGAGCGCTACGCGCTACAGAGCGCTACGCGCTACAGAGCGCTACAGAGCGCTACACGCTACAGAGCGCTACGCGCTACAGAGCGCTACGCGCTACACGCTACAGAGCGCTACACGCTACAGAGCGCTACACGCTACAGAGCGCTACACGCTACAGAGCGACGCTGCAAGGCCACGTGACATGGCGGTCGACAGAAACCCCACTGCACCGCTCGAGAGCCGTCGCCCCAACCGCGCGTTTCCCCCGAGACGCCGCGCGGCACGGCCATATGTCAGATTCGTTTAAAGGCAGTAGATCATCGTACCGACGGGAGAAAGAAGGGGACGCGTGCATGAACGTCTCGCTGGCAACCCCCCCCTTTCATTTTCACGCTCGCTCTGTCTCATTCATCTCGGCTGTGACGTGGCCGTCTGCCCGCGACGCCGTCGCGCACGAGAATGGTCTCTCAATCCCCCCTCTCTCTCTTTGTTTTCGCTCTCATTTCGGGGACTGCTCTCTCAGCCTCCCTGCTGCAGGGCAGACGCGCTCGCGGGATTTGCAAAACAGCCCTTTCTTAACTCGCGGCGAAATCTCGCTCCGGTGAAAGGACAAACGTTCGCTTCCCACGGCACCGGATTTCATTTGATCCCGGAGATCCAGAGCGGAGACGGTGTACTGACAATGACCCCGTTTCAATAGACAATTGTCCTTAACTTGGACTCATAGTGTAAAGCGTTTTGCTTTTTACTTCCCAAATTGTTTGGCAGGTTCAATTTAAATTGGCTTAAATTAACTTGGCGAAGTACACTTGTGAAGAATAAATGATCAGTCACATTCATTTATAAGTTAGTCACATATTCAGCTTAGCACACTGTGGGCCCGATTTACTAAGACCTTTAGCATGTGCAAAACCTTTTAGCACACACAAAACCAATAACATATGACCAATGATTGGTCATGGCATTTGTTTTGCACCAATCATTGGTGGTGTTATTAGTTTTGCGTGTGCTAAAAGGGTTTTCACATTCTAAAGGCCTTAATAAACCAGGCCCCATGTCCTTAACTTTAAGTCATAAAACTGAACTGGTGCCACATGCTGTTTAAATACTGTACCTCAGTCTGAGGTGATTTTGGCTACCGCAATCCTAAAATAGAATTGGGTAAATTAAATCTAAGTTGTTTCGGAAGGCAGGCCAATTCTGAACTGGTAATGCATGTTGACATCGAGTGTCTTTGGCAGTTTTAAAACTGGTGCTGAGGTAGTGAGGATTACGCCTGCTTGAAATGCGTTACATTACTGAAAAAAAAACAAAAGAAAAAACTGCATTATTGTTTTACTAAATCAGAGCTGGCCCTTGAGTTCTGGTGGCCCTAAACAAGAATGTTGTTGTGGCCCCAAAGTGTGCCAACGTAGATCAGACCCACCATGTAAAGTTGAATTGTGAGGGCCAGGGATGGCTGTGGCCCCAAAGGACTGCATAGATTGTTTATGCCAGCAGCTGGCTCTGTCCTGAATAAAAGCTACACGTGAAATGTCAGATGTAAAAACAAATTTTGTTTATATCATTCACTAATTTGCATCTAATTTAACAAACTTAAACCTAAAGTTACAACGATGATTTAATTGTGCCAGACTTTAAACTTGCACAGACATGCCAGATTTGAATAAACTGAAATGAAATGGCGGTTGGCATAAGACACACTGTGGGCCTATGTCATTATCACGCTGAAATATGCATTGCATCTTTTTGAAGCGCGGAAAGCGAAGGATCAATTTTCACTAATGCGCGAGATGAAGCAAAATGTACGTCACGTAATTAACAGCTTTTTCCGACTGGAGCGATTGGAGGTCTGACACGTTTTAATCAAACATCCCACCTTGAATTTCCGATGCATTTCTTATTTCGTCAACAATCCATTTCGCAAATCCGCTCCCAGGATTACATTTCTGCCTCCGCGCATCTGCGCCTCAGCGCCTCGGCTCCTCGGTTTCCCACACTGCGAGTGGAGGAAAGCAGCACTGGTCCTTTTCCCATGTAGAAAAAAAAATCACAAATATAATAAAGAACGCTTAAACACCGCGCACCGATTCTGTGAGACAATGAGCTCGGATTCACTGGAAGACTTCCACTCTTCCTTTAGCACCGACAGATGCCGGGTGCTTCTGGGTGCAGAGGTTGAAACCAGAGGTTGTTGTTGGGGTTTTTTTCTGTGCGTGTCTTTTTCTCGCCTCGCCCTCGTGTTTTACCTTCGGGATAATCAGAAACATTTGTATTCTGTAAGCTGAAAGCAGATAAGACATCTTTGGGTCAATTTAGCTCTCCTTTCATGTGTGCTCTTTGAAGAGATAAGGCTTCTTAATTACATTAACATGAAAATACCAAGACGGCAGGCTGTCGGGGAACGAGCCTAACCACCTGGCATCTTCAAATAACAATGAGGAAAGGGTGGTTAAATATGTTTTCTCAACATATATCCATGTCCTGCAGTAGAGTATTCTGGGGGCAATTGTAACAGGGGTCAATTGTAACACAATTTTTTGTTACAATTGCCCCCAACCCTGAACACATGAAACTAGCTAGCTTGCTGGATAGAATCTCAGCTCTAGCTTGTTTCAGATTGGTGCAATTTTATGGTGTTGCAATTGCCCCCCTGTTACAATTGCCCCCAGAATACTCTAAATAAAATGATAGAGTAGGACAGTATTTATGTAAGGGTGAAGCATGTATGATACCGATCGTATGCTAATGTGCAAACTGTCTTCTCGATAAAGCGTCACGCGGAACGCATCGCT
>CM056395.1:22343494-22370994 GCA_029718625.1 Synaphobranchus kaupii | reverse complement strand
GTAGAAGGTCTGAGAGGCAGAGAAAAGCGTAAAAGATGAGCAGACAGCCAGTCTTGTGGCGTGAGTGCCCAGCGGTTGAGCGCTCACACTTGTTTTAAAGAGATCGCGTCGCATTTGTTGGATCTTGTTGGAAAAACGCAACAGCGTCCCCAAGCTGGTCCGCGGATCACCTCCAGCGTCGGCGATGCCCGGGGGATTCCCTACATCTGGACATACCAACAGCATTAATTAGTACGCCCCAGTAGTCACATCAAGATCAAGGGCCTTTCCCATTGATGCACTGCATGTGTGGATTCAACCATCCTTCTGCCAGGAGAGACACTCAATTAGGACAAGACACCCGCAGCGCAGCCAAGAGCGGGCGCTTTTTAGCGGGATTCGGCCGCCGCTCGTCTCTTTCAAGGGAAAATGGAGCGCTGGCGCTATTCAAAGCCTGTGCTGTAGTGATCTGTCAGGTCACGTGACTGCAGAGCTGTCGGGAGGAAGCCCATTACCCAAAGCCCCCTTGCATTGTTAAAGCTTGTAAGAGTACTTCCTCTGTGTGTCAGAGAGATTGCACGGAGCTACTTCAGATAGAGTGTTTTGAAGAAGAACTGTGTTTGTGAAGAACATGCGTTTCATGCGCCCGGAATACCTGGTGCGTAGGTTCCATTATGTATCGCAGTATGCAGTATGTCAGGCGAGAGGAATCAGTGACAATAACAAATTCATTATATTTACATCAACGTGACGTTATTTCCAGGCACATAACCACAATTACTTTATCTGAATGGCTGTGTAGAATCTGACATGTTCAGGAAAAAAAAAGAAACCATATGGTTCAAAAACTGAATTGCCTTTGGTTACAGAATAGTGCAATGCAATTTGTTATTATTTGCTGTGATATTCAAGCAAAGATTCCAGATTACTGTAATTCCCACTGTCAAAGACTATGTCAGAGTAGTCCTAATCTCCACCTCTCTGCCTGTCTCTCTCTCCCTTTCAGATCGTTTTATTAGAGGGAAAAGTACAATTTAAGCATTGACTTTGCACTCAAGGGGCATTCGGAAATAATGCGAATGTCTCTCCTTCGCTGTTTAGTTGAACTGAAAAAAGGTTGCAACATAGGCACACAGGACACATTGATTCAACAGACCCCCCACCCACATGAACTTGCCCCCCGGGCTCCGTCAGTCTAACAGCCCTGCCCTTCGTGCCCTCTGCTTCACCACTAGAAACACAGCGCCCCCACCCCCCCCCCCCCCCCCCAAAATCCCAGACTCCCTTTGGGCATACCATGTCTTTTCCACAGCTAATCAGCAGTGCAGACTTCCTCTGCTCTAATTGGAGTCATTTGTACAATTAAGAACGCTCTTGTTAGAATTCTAATACAATCTCCTCAGGCAAAAAAATAAAATACTCAAATATCACGCAAATACAAATCGCAGACTGAACGAATCTTGCAAAATAAATAAATAAATGCACTTTGGATATGCATGTTCGTCCTTGTCCTCGAGTGTAGGCCGCGTTTGTTAGAGCTGAGGAGGTTTTGGGGTGGGGGGAAAAAGAATAAAACAATGTGCTGGAAGGATTTTAGAGGGGGGTTGTTTAGAGTAGTGGCGAGTCAATGAACGTCTGAAAGGGTGAGTTTAGGGGCTCTGTATGTCCTGCGTGTTGGCACACTCTCCTTGTTTACTTCAGGGTTGGTTGACTTAAGAGGTGGAAGCTGGCAACAGCACCCACGAGTCCCCAGCGGGGACCTCGAGTGGACGTGTGGTCCGGGTTGCAGTGTCAAGCCCGAGCGCTGAGCTAATTTAACTTGCTTGTTAGTAAAAAAATGCAGGCATGTTGTTTAGCGCTTTTCATGTGCCAAGTTCCAAAACGACATGTGGCTTTGAAAAGGTAAAAAGAAACGGGGGCAAAATCACTTTAGTTGATAATTGATTTGACAGCATACAGTGGTCTGTAAAGTAAAACACTGTGGAACATGATTTATTCTGCAAGATAAATAGATACGGTATATGATGCAATTTGAGGTTGTGGTGGAGCACCGTGCTCCGAATTGTGGCTGGGTGGCCGCTGAAGGGGCAATGATTCATTGGCCAGTGGGTGACCTTTGAACCTGCAGATTATATTTGTTCTGCCTATCAGAATTCATCAGTGTGAGGCTCAGGAAAGAGGAGGGATGTGGTGGCGGAGGAAGACCTTTCACGTGTGGCTATAGCGTGCAGTGGGGTCCCAAGATAGCGATGAATGTGAGCCCCTATCCGACTGAACCCTTCCATACCCTGAGGGATTGAGCATCACCCTATCAGCTACCAGCCAGTCTGCACTAGCTATGAGGCTGTGAGGCTCATCCAAGTTTCCAAGATATTCATGTTTAAACAATGCTTTATCCTCACACTAGTTCACAAGTTATAACTCCGCATTAGACAATAAATGTACAATAATAGTTTTACATTTATAATAAATATTAATTCGATACTGTTGCGTGTCATCCTTCTCATATAATCTGGCATAAGAAATGTCAGTGAAACACTGCACCAAATACCATCTGCCGAATATGTTTTCATTGTTATATAAATATGCACATTTTCCTTCATTTTCTTTGCAATGTTGAAAGCTGAAAGGTGGCGAAATGAAACCTAATTCATGCCATTGACATAAATTTTAGCTTGATGTTGAAACACAGCATGAGAGGAAAATCTCTGGGAATAATACGTATAAAACATGTACAATCAAAATCTGGAAGCTTTTCAACTGTTTAATAGAAGTGGAAAAAATGTCAAAGCTGTATGAATTAGCAATAATCTAAACGATTCATTCTTGTAATTAAGAATTCTTAGTAAAGACTTTTCCGGCAAACAATAGCTCTCGAGCAGACATGGGCTAATCGTTATACATTATATTGCTTTCAGTATGTAATGAGCTTCCCTGAATGGATGCCAAATACCATATTCTAAAACTGAGAAGCAAGACATGGGAGCCAAAGGTTTCTTTCATATTTGTTGTTGATCAGTTTGTCACTTCTTTCTTATATTGACTATCAATGGTTTTGAATATCTTCTTGAGTTATGCTGTTTGTATGATCGTTGGAATATGATATTGTAATATATTTCCATGTTTCATGACATGTCAATAGTATGTTAATAAATATGCCAATGTGCGTCCACTAGTTAAAGTAGTTAAATATTTGATTAAGACAAATGCACATTTAGTTTTTACAACGGCCTATTAGATTAACAATACAATATTAGGTAGCATCAGTGCTGTAAATAAAAATATTAAAAATAATCCCAAAAATGTTACTTTTATATGAGTATGAATATTACTCTTATAAAATATATAGACAGACAGAAAATTAGAAAAAAGCTAAATATTTATTCAACCATAACATGTATAGCCACATTTTTTGTTATGTTGAAAATAATATATTTTATGATGAGTCCAATAATCCATCCATTATCTAACCTGCTTATTCCTGGTCAGGGTCACGGGGGGGCTGGCGCCTATCCCAGTATGCATTGGGCAAGAGGCAGGAATACACCCTGGATAGGTCGCCAATCCATCGCAGGGCACACACACCATTCATTCACACACACATACCTATGGGCAATTTTTAGAGTCTCCAATTAGCCTAACCTGCATGTCTTTGGACTGTGGGAGGAAACCAGAGTACCCAGAGGAAGCCCACCCTGACACAGAAAGGCCCTTGGAACTCCGTACCTTCTTGCTGTGAGGCAACAGTGCTAACCACTACGCTAATAATGAATGAGTCTAATAATGAATATATTTATTTTTTCCATATATTTTTGACAGTTGGTCAGTTAGATTGCAGCCCATTAATTTTTATACACAAAATGGTATCTTTTCTTGAAAATTCTTCCCTGGCTTTTCCAAAAAAGTACGATGAAATGTTCCTGTGGTTTATTTATAACTACGTCTCTGTAATACGCCTTCATAAAGTACGAGAATGAAGACTCTGATTCATAATACAGTAATCAAGGCTTTACCTTATTCTTCATTTTCTAAATAAAATTAAAAAAATAATAAATTAACTTTTTTCCAGTCTTGGTTATGACTCTACACAATTGCGGCTTCAGAATATACTTTAAAGGAAAGAAGAAGCCTGCTATTATGTAAAGAATGCCTCCAAGATGCCTGGCCTTCTTACAAGAGGCCACGCCATGAAAGAGAATCCACTCGTTTAATGGCCAACCAATCTACCATCTGCTGACTCTCAACAGAGCCACTCCTGTGTGCTTATCTCTTCACTGGGAGAGACTCCTCTTCGGATACCTACACATGACAAAGAGATTATTGTGCACGGCCAGGGCATCTGGTTCCAGCCCATTTGTGACCCCCCCCCCCCCCCCCCCCCCCCTCTTCCTGGTCTTGAGAGGAATGCTGAACCACCACTAAAGAGTTCTGATTGCTAACAATTACACATTCCGACATTTAATTTAATTTTGCCATTAGCGTGCCCAGTTCTCTCTCAGCAATGCTAATCATGATGGAGATTAATTACCCTTCATGCAAGAACCACAACCTGCATTTGCAAGCAGGGGCCTTGGAGTCCGGGGGAAAAGTAATCATGGACTGACACAACAAGGAATTTCTACCCTTTAAATAAATAAATAAAATTAGCACATACGTGCAAAGTCCAAGTCTGTACTTCAAAAATATTGTTGAAGAAAGTATGCTTTGCTAATGTATACAACCATTTCTGAAAACTTTGCTTATGTAAAATTTTAAGACAGCAGTCCTTCTGGAAATACAGAAATCAGTAGACAAGTATCCTTAATTAACATATTTTAAGTCAACCATTCTGATTAGTCCCATCACTTACAGTAAGTTAATGCATAATGTATTTATATATTTTATTTAGACTGAGAGGAAGATGTACAGGCTGTACAGCTCAGCCTTAGAGCTCTAGGATCTAAGTTTAGAGTTAATGAGCTCCCTGGAAGACACATGGGTGGAATAGAGAGGGATGCTGGGTAGTATATCGGTGACCTTTGACCAGAATATGCAGGCAGAGGCGAAGAACAGTAGGGCATTTAGGTTATTTCCAGGGATGATATTTGGTCATTATTTACAAATTTCATTTTAATTTATTTATTTTCTGACAAATGGTCCATTTATGGTTCAGGAGTAGAGTGGTTTCATCAGTGGGACTGGCTTTTAGCTGCTGGGAGGCTTGTTCAGATTAAGGCACCAGACGGTAGTGCTTGGACGAGCCCCGCAGTGCTGGATCGAATACAGACCTTGCCAGTGCAAACTGTGGCCAGTAGGGTGGCATGTCATTTCCGATTTCCTTGTCCAGAGTCTGGGAGGCTTTAGTCGGTTAGGGGTCCGCGTTTCATCTTAATCTAGCGACTCCCGCTGATCAATCTGGCACCCGTGGACTGTATGGTGAAGCCGCATATGAAAGGTCTTCCTCTGACTCTACTCTACGCAAGCTTAGCTGTAGTCTGTGGTGTGAAAAGAAGCAGCTGGTGACACCGCGTGTTTCAGAGGAGAACTGTGCATGTCTACACGCTATCCCAAATCAGCAGTGGAGTTCACGCATATACAATAGAATAGAATAGAATAACTTTTATTTTCCCTATAGGGAACTTCAGTTGTAGCCACCGGCAACAACAAAAAATACATAGACAGTGGGGCAGACCCACAACACACAAGCAAACACATAAAATGCCAATATGTATACAGCCAAACGTCATGATTAAAATAGCCCCCGCTGTCCCGAGATGTCCAATGTCAACCAGTCCAACACACAAACTTCGCCTCGGCGCCTCCACAAATGTCCTCCATAGGCTACACGCAGTGTTGCAGTCTCTGTCCACTGTCGAAACGGAGCTCAGCCTTCCCAGTCGCTGCCTCACTCCTCCCACACATTATCTTCTCCTTCCCTGGTGGCCTTCTGAAGATTGCCTGCAGTCCTGGATCAGTCCCGACATCTTCAACTCCGGTGAAGAGCGATGGTAAACTCCGTGGCTGCAGATCCAACGGACATTTCTGAGCATAATGTGAATGCGTCTCCATGGTGACGACCACAAACAAAATCATCCCCGCTAGACAATTTGTCAACATTATAAAAACGAGCAGCAGGAGTGCCCCGAAAAATCTCCAGCCCGCTTCCCCATCCCACAACAGACACACAGCGCAGGAAAAAAACAAAAGACAAAAGCCCAACACAACAAAACACATTCAAATTAACGAACACGAAAGACAGCTGGACTACATGTCACGTGATGTCAATATAGATAATTTGATATTCCAAATTTGTGTGGGAATTGGATATGTACAGACCCATATTTGTTTTATAAAAAAAAAAGATGGTTTTTAGCCTTTGAGATTTGTTTTTGTCTCAGTTCACAAAATATACAAGGGGTATTGATTTTAAAGATAATGGAAGTTCATGATGTTGAAATAAGGCTTGGTTAGAGAGGCCATACACTCTTTGTTTAGTTAATCAAAAGTAATCAGTGAGTTGTTGCTGAATAGATGGAGCATTTATAGAAATGCTTATAGAAATCATTAATTTATAGAAATTGTCCACAGATATTGTTATGTAAGGCACATGGAAACATTTTTGAGGTAGGCATGCTTTTTTATTGGATTTGTATAAAGGGTAGGTCAGTAACGGAGATGTCATTACTTCCATCCTCCTGTAGGGGGCATGAGTCTCTGTTTGTACTCTCAAGAACCATATATTCTACGGTTCTTGAAACTATGCTGAAACCTACACTACAAGGGACATTAAATAAAATGTAAAAAATTCTGGTAGGGTTGGACAAAGTCTTATACCATCAGAGCAAAGTTGACAAAGTTTGATGGGTTTTCAAAAGTCGCAGACGCGATGGAACCCCACATGCGTTCCTTTGATACCAATTGGTAGATGGCTTTAGGACAGCTGTGCATTTGATTGGCTCATTACCTTGGAATCATCAATAAAACACAGATGGATCAGCCATTTACAATCACCACAGTGTTTGTGTTTACTTAATCGGGGTCCCCCCTCTCCTTCTCAAAAGTGGGGGGGGGTGTTCCCTCCCATACTGGTGCCTGATCGATCAAGCAGTCTGTGTGTTCATCTCAGGGTCATTTGAAGAAGGGGTCGGACACTCCATTGTGCCGCCATTGATCAGGACTGTTAATTGTGAAGGTGACTCAGCAGAGGGCCCTGTCCCATGATCAGAAGGCCAGAGTCCTAAAATGTCCCTGTGTGTCATTAGAGAAGTAACGGTTTTTCAGTTTTTCAAACCCAAGTTGCTCTAGATTGTGGTTGAGCAAAAATAAATTGTCTTTTTTGACTGAACACCTTGAGGATCTTGACTATGGGTCTCTTGAAAAAGAGAATTAAATCTCAATGGGACCCACATGTATAAATAAATAAGTAAATAACGTTTGTGATGTGTGGATTTTTGGTCTGGATTCATTTGTCCTTTACTTTTACTTATAATCGAATATAAGTGTTCACGAGTCACAGTTTGGTTAATTGATCACTAAATGGATGCGCAGACTGCCAATCAACCAGATGAGTTGACACTGTATTGAGGGTGGGTATGAATGGCCATTCAAAGTCTTTGCTCTCTGGGTAATGCTATGACCAATTTGCACTTGTGCGTCACCCAGCTTGACTTTGCATAGAAGGGAATAATAGCCTACATTCGCTAACAATTTCCATTAACTTGACTTAAATGAACAATAAAAAAAGTGTCACAGTTTGCCAAGTTAATTTAGGCAATTGCAGAACTCGCCAAACTGTTTATTTGAAGAAAGCCATGTACGCTTGCATTCAATCACAAGTTCAACTTAATTGCAAATGTTGTTTGAATCCAGGCCAATGTGTTTCGTGTTTCGCAATGTTTTCAAATCGAGACAGAAATATTCCGCTACAGCTAGAAAGCCTCATGACAAGTCATATGTAGTATACCTAATTTAATTTAACACAGTCTACCATGTAGGGCGGCAGTGTAGTATAATGGTTAAGGAACTGGCCTTGTAACCGAAAGGTTGCAGGTTCGATTCCCAGATAGGACACTGCCGTTGTACCCTTGAGCAAGGTACTTAACCTGAATCGCTTCAGTATATATCCAGCTTTATAAATGGATAATATGCTAAATGGATAAAAATGCTAAAAAGTTGTGTAAGTCGCTCTGGATAACAGCGTCTGCTAAATGCCTGTAATGTAATGTAATGTTTATATTACGATTTTAATGTACGTGTGAATTGGCTCTTAACGTTCATGTACAGAAAATATGGAAACATAGTGTGCCACTTTAAGTTAAAAGATTGCATTTCCGTTTTATCTCCCACTTGCCTCATCTATTTATCAGTGCTTTCCTTTCTTTTCAGTTATCTTCCAAGAGTATAGAGCCACTGTGGATGTTTTGCCTTAGGACATAATTGATTCCCATTCAAACTGTATGTTCCAGTAAGTTAATGTAAGCTTGCATAATGTCCAACTAATCCCATCGCTTCATTTGACTTTCATTTAATGAGGTACAGTAACAATGGAAGGCAGTCATGGACAAGCAAACTTAAATGCACATTATACAGCAATGAGCAGCACAGCATACTAGCGCCAACTGCATGGGGCTTCAACAGACGGGTTGGTCTCATTTTTCTGTATTAAACTGCACTTTAAAAGCAGAAAAAATACTTTTGCTGAATCATTGAACTAATGCCTAAAGTGAGTCAGTTATCTATAAATCAGCTCCTCAGTGAAACTCATGTACATGCATTAATCAATATGTTATGCTACAGGTACATTTATGTGCCTACCTATATTCTGTATACGATTTGCTATTTCTGATATGACACTTTAATTACATTTTGTTTTCATTTCCTTCCAACTTTTTCGAACACTAATGGATTTGTGTTATCATATTTATCTGGAACGCTCTTAACTTTCTGCATTGTTTGCATAATCATAATTCAATACATCTTTTATAAAAGCTACAGTATTTGGAGCCATGTGACAAGCCCCTAATGGGATTTTTATAGGCATCCCACTACCTTGATTGTTTTAACCTGCTTTTATTATGTAAAAACATAAACAGACAGATAGACAGACTGATAGATAGATCGATAGATAATTTTAATCTTTCTTTATATTTGGATATGCCTAAATGTGGGTCTATTTCTGTACGAAGTCTATAAACATCCTGTTCACAGCATGGACATTTGGTGCTATGACATTCCAGGTGTAATGTCAGCCGTTAAACATGCGCTGCTCTTTTGTAAAGCTTTTAACCCATGCTTTTATTTTTCTGCTATGAAGCTGCATTCGAACAGCAGCGCATAGATATAGAACCATAGATGTGACATATGTCATAGTTAGTGGCACCATTTTTGAGACCATACCCAGGTAAGATGGTTGCCAGTAACCATGGTTTTATATCTATGAGCCAATCATCAGCTATCTAGCTTCTGAAACCCTGATTATGACATCACAGTGGGTTAGAAAGTACATGAGACTTTGCCATAGGTTCCTATTATAGCTGTATCCAGGTAAGATGGCTGCCAAATTGTTCCATTTCTGAATTCAAAATTACTATTACATGACGTGATATGTCATATCTATGGTTCTATAACTATACGGCAGCGTGACTCCACAAAGGAGCTCTTGTTTTCAGCTGATGACTAAGAAAATGTGCCCTTTTGTGGGCTTCTAATGAAAAGCAGACGTATTGCATGACACACACTACTGCGTACTGCGCCATGCTTAAGCGTGGCACCTTAATTATGTCTATGTAATTTAATTCACTTTCTGTCATCCATCTATGGCACATGGCTCACTTCTGCCCGTGTTCTTGTGTGCATTTCCGTGCTGTTTTTTCCCCCTTCTATTACTGGCAGATTGAACATGTAAATATTACATTGACGTGAAATGCTAATGTATCTTTTTTTTTAATTGCTTATTCAATAGTAATTACATGTTTAATCAGAAACGATGGTGACTACATTTAAATCTACGTTTGCAGGTGCAACATTGTGAGCTTTGATTTTCAAACAGAATTGAACAAAAAATAGCTTTGGCTGCTTTAGGCATCACTCGTCTCACTTTACATGTACTTGGATATAAAGTGCTGTGACAACACCTGACCGCTCCCTCAGATCCCGCCTGGAACAGCCAACACCACAAAATTCCTCCAGGAAAGTGTAGGTTACCAATGACCAACAGCAGTGAAAAAACAATGGGGCTTGGGAAGACTGCTTCAGGCGATGTGATTGCATCAGGTGGAGCCCCCCCCCCCCCCCCCCCCCCCCACCCCCACACACTGATAGGCATTACTGATGAAGTAATATGAGCCTCCGTAGACATCCAGAATCAAAAGACAGAGGCTGAATCCCACCCTCTGTTCTCACCCTCTACCTGCCCTTTTTGCCACATCCACATCAATGCATACTCACCTGCCTCCGGAAACACGCTGTTCGAGTCTGAAAATCCACACTCCACGGGTCCAGAGGGCTCAGTTAAGGATTCGGCCAGAGGTTCTTGTTGGTGACATCACACGATTTCCTGGCAGAATCGGTATTTGCCGTGAACAGGAAGTGACACGGTGCATCGGCACGCATTGTGCCGATGAGCAAAGCATTTAAGGAACATTGGCTGGTTCCATGGGATAGTAAATCAACGGCAGTGTTGTGTGGGTAAACCAAAAGCGTCCACGTGAGTGCTGCAAGCCCCATTTGGAGTTACTGCACACTTTTTACCCCTCCACTTACTTTACCATTACATTACAGTCATTTAGCAGACGCTTTTATCCAAAGCGACATACAATAGGTGCACACAGAAACGTCATCGAAGTAACTACAGAACAGATAAGCCAAAGCACATCCTTCCCATAATGTAGCAGCTATCCCAAGTAATGAACATTGAATGTAGTTAACAGTAAGCTGTGGGTAAATCAGCTATACTACAATTCTATTCTAAATACTATTATAAAGTATAACAGACAGTTAGACAAGAAAACACAGGGAACAAGTATCATGAGAGGTCCTAGATTAGTATATCAGTCAAGGTGGAGTCTGAAGAGGTGTGTCTTCAGGCCACGACGGAACGCAGACAGAGTTGGGTAGAACGTAGGAGAATGGGGAGTTTGTTCCACCACTGAACACTTTACCAATGTTATTATCTTTAATATTAAAGTTAATTTCATGTTCATTATAACCAAGTGTAAAAAAATGTTACCCATTACCCAGAGAGCAAAAAATGTGGTGCTCAATAAAAGTACTACATTCTGGATTCACACTGCATTCACAGGTAACATTCAGCCAGTTGCAACAACAGCAAATATAAAGGAAATAGATGTTTTTTTTGTCGTTATATAGTAGCAGCCATGTATGTTAGGCAGAGTGACCTTCCAAGGAAAGGCTTTTGTAGCAGGCTTTCTCCTCCTTTGCGAATACTGTGTGACTCAGGATTGTTTTTGTGAAGTGGTAATGCTGCAAGGTTTGGCTCCAGCTCCTGAAAGTTCTTTGCTCTTTTGAAACAGCCAACCCCCCTACCAATGCATTATTTCAGTCCTTGAAACTCCAAAAGTAGAGTTGTTTTTTCTTATTCTTTTTTTAAACAAGCGTGTGGATGTAACTGTGAGTGACTGGGCTTGGCTTGGAGGATGGAGGCGTGTGCAAGTGGAGAGAGAAGCAGGGGGTGGAGGGAAGGACCGGGAGACCGGAACGTGTATGGGAGTGCAGTCCTCTATAGCCAAAGAGAAATTAGGCTTGGTACAGTGCTTTGTTTTCAGACGGACAGTAGCCCCCGCGAGATCAGGAGGGCAGGTTTCGCGGACGGGAGGACGACAGCGGGCGGCTTTCATATGCTCCGGGCCCTGCCGCATCAGCGCAGTGGAGGGAGGGAAAGAGGGAGTAAACGTTGAATGCTGATGCTGGCTGCCTTTCAATCCTGCAGAATGAGAGCGAGATACAGGAAGTAAGGATGTAAAAGGAACACAAAATGTAGGCCAGAGCGAGCTCTGCAGAGAGAGGAGAGGTTCAATGAACTGCACACTGCAGGAAATGAGCTGAGCAGAGAGGATTATTTCTCTTTCTTTCAGCAACCATCTGTTACCTGACTAGCACCGTAGCCCGCACGAGAGGGAAATGGATGTGGATGGCATCTCGATGTGGTTTTAGTGTGTGTGTGTGTGTGTGTGTGTGTGTGTGTGTGTGTGTGGTTGTGTGCATGTGGATGCTTGTGCATTTGCATGTGTGTGCGCGTACGTGTTTGTGCACACGCAGGCTCATTCGTGTGTGTGCAGGTGTGTGTGTGTGTGTGTGTGTGTGTGTGTGGCTGAGTTGAAAGTCACAAACAGCATGGTTTAGCCCATCGACACTGCGGACACATGAGTAAGTCTTGGTGTAAAGAATCAACCCATTACCGTAAATCTGATGAGGGAGAAGTGGAATATGTCCGCCTGCAACTTAATACAAGGTTTTTTGTGTGAAGTTTTTTTAATACAGTTATTTCTGCATATCTAAGTTCAGTCTTTATTCACTTTTGTTCTTCTCTTTGAATGAGTTTGTTAACCTGCTGATAATAGTGTTTACATACTTGTAAACATGTCTGTTCTCATCTTTTCATTTGAAACACATGTAGTGGTCAAAAATGCATACACTGAAAACAAGGATTATATTTTTGTTTCTTAACAAAAGGCTCTTTTATAGTGTGAGGCTCTTTTACAGCTTTCATTTCCCTCTGTCCATTTATATTATTCCTATATATACACATATTATAAAGTGACATATTTACATTGCAGATTCGATTAGCTGCCTCCATACAGTAACAATAGCATGAGATGTAGAAGGGATAATTATGAGAGAGAAAAAAAACATGAAAATATTACCATACAAACTGTAATTAACCCTTGTGTGGTGTTCGGGTCTGTGGGACCCGTATTCATTGTTTACTAAAAGAAAAATGATACAATTCATAATTTTTACAACCTGAGACTCATTGGCCTTGGCTCATTTTCTGTGATAAACATGTAAAAGAACACAAAAATCACATTTTATCACAAAAAACAAAGATCACTTTTATTGATAAATGTGATCTAGCAGAGGTAAATGGTCAATATTAACCATATACGTATGCTGTCTATATTGCTTGTAATTGAGATAAAGTCAATATCTGTGAAGTATTTTTACGTAAATTGTTATGGCTTTATTGTTTTAAAAACCAAATAATGTTGTGGGTCCACCAGACCCGCAAACACTGGGTGACAAAAGAAAAAACATTTTTTACACTCATTCCTTTATGGTTTTGACTGCTTAAATCCCACCTCTGTCTCATTTGCAGTCACTACTACCTCTGGGGAATGCTAACCTTTGTAGTCCCTTTGAAGGTTGTAGGCAATGATTACAGCAAAGAGAAAGAAAAGAAAACACCCGTCCGCTTGAGCAAAACAAGGCCAAACCGTGTGAATGTTTAAGGGTTTCAATTGAAACTGTTTTTCTGTGCTGAATGCTTTTAGAGAATGTCTCCTTGTATACTTGTGAGTGCATTCATTTCATACTTGCAAAGCGCAGCATGGTAAAAGGGTGTGCTTATTTTCAAAAGGCATTGCATTTTTAAAAAATTTTTTTTATATTAATGGATAAAGATTGTTTTCTTTGATTGGGTTCAGTGCCATTGACTGATTAACAAATACATACATTAAACCCACATATTTCTTCTCTGCATCATTGTACATTGTAACAATTTGTACATCTCAACACATATTCCAGTCCATAATAATAATAATAATAATAATATTAATGCATTATCATCAGCTAAAATAATACACCTCAAATGAACAGGGCATCACAAAATAAAAATGTTATGATTATGATCCAAAAACAAATACAACACAGAATTTTGCATAGTTTTATTTCTTTTTTGGCAGTCTGCATACACTACTTTTTCCTATTATTTCGTCATTCTACAATATTCAGTGGAAATTAATATTATTATAATATTTTGAAAATCTTCATTGTGCCCAATTAAGAGACAACGCTAATTAAGTAATATCATACGTGGACCTTGTCCTCGGTTGGTTGTTATTGTAAAATTTGCTGTCTCTTTCCAAAGATCTCTTAGACATTAAGACAAATAGCAGCAACACATTGTCTTATTTTTTTGTTTCAAAAACAGCATAATTGGCACCTGAAGTCATATCATCTGCATAAATCGAAGATAAGATAAAAATATTGCAACATTCATTTTGCATTCACATGGTTGCCAAGGCAAATTGACTCATTACTTTGTTTTCATAAATAATTAAGATTCAAGATTTAAAGGGATATTTCACCTTCGTGTGACAGAAGTAATTTTGCGGAGCCTACCCCATTATATTTGCAAAGCGTGAATATTAGAACGTCAGCTGTCCTTGCTGACCATTAACGGCATCGCTGGTAGTCCCAGTTGTCAGGCTCCCCATTCACTCCCATTCATTTTCGGAACCTAACCAAAATGTATAATTTTAAAGCACAAACTAACTACGGTGGATAATACATCAATAAAAGAGAGCACAAGGGTGAAAAGTTACGCGTTTGTTTTGATATTTACTGTATTTTCAACGTTTTATTACCTTATAAAATAAAAAGAAGATCTGGAAAAAAGTTTTGTTATTTTAACTCAGTGAAGAATCCTTGCGCACGATAACGTTCATGTCATGAGTGAGGCGGTATGATGATAATCCGCTTTTGAATCTTTGTAGACTAACGCTACTCGTAAAACTGTGGGTATACTACAAAGCAGGATCACTGAGTTAACTGGATAACTGCATTGAGTAAAACCAGAAGGTTGACTTCCAAAGAGTCAAAGTCAAACTGCTCAGCTCATATCAGTAAGACGTCCATATAGTGATGATAGGTACCGAGTTATGGGTATGTTTTCATATTCCGAAAATTAAGGGGTTATTTTTTTTTTTTTTTGAAAGCTAACTGGTAAACAATTACTTGACTATTATATTTAAAAGAAGGACACATTAAAACATAATATCCTCCTAAGAACCGGCAATTATTTTTTGTCCCATGTAGGAGACATGAGTCTCCGGTCTTCATCTCAAGAACCATATATTCTATGATACCAAAAGCTACACTACAAGGCACATTCAATAAAAAATAAAGGTAACACTTCATTTTGAGGTTCCGTTATGACAAATTTGCTTTACTAATGCTTTTACCCAACTAATGCTTTACAAATGTGAGTTATTATGTCTTACTAACTTATCTGCAATTCATATGAATACATAATAAACTGTGGACTCAACTGCGGATGAGTTTATGAATGTGCATATACTGTACATGATTTCACACACATGAACTATAAACTAATGCTTTACGAATATGAGTTCTTATAATAATCTTTATAAATGGTTAATAGATCATTTACTAATGTTTTACAAATTCTTTCTAACGGAACCTTAAAATAAAGTGTTACGAAAATAAAATAAATAATATTTTCACTCCAACATGTCAAAAAAAATGTATTTTTTTCTGCTGGGTCTCAGGAGGGTGCTTCGCCATTAGGGAACCTCATTAGTGCTTTTGAAAGCATCTGATCTAAACGCGCCGGGGCGAATGGAGAAAGTATACTCGGGGGATTAATGGCAGTGTAACAGAAGTGAAATTCAGCTCCTGCTTGCGCATTAGAAGCCATCCATTTTGAGGTTGTGTGTCTTCACATGTGGCAACAATTGGAAAAGTACAGGAAAAGGTAGCTTTCAAAAATAAAAAGATTAAAAAAATAAAAAAATACTACCTCTGGCTTTCCATTAGGGCAGAGGTAAGCTATTTTTTTTTTTATCAAAATGTAGCTTTATATAAAAACAGGCAGGCAACTAGTTATGTCTCTCATATATAGTAACAATATCATAATGGCCGATTCTTTGAATTTTTTGTTCAGGGGACCTGGAGTTTAAAACAGTATAGGCCTCGCAATACTGCTCAGATTTAGCTCATTTTGCTTTCAAATTGGACACAAATGGGAACTGAGTTATAAAACCACTGCGTCTTTCTGATGTGTTTTATACTACTAATTAGAAGGCATGTTTCTTTTTTCACAGATAATTGCAATCTCTTCTTATTCTTATGAAACAGATTAGCCATTGTAGATAGAATGTCTACACATTGCTAATTCAATTATTGAAGTAATTGGCTGTTGTCTAACTCAATTCTCATTCGATTCCAGTCGCTCATTGAAGACTGGAGTTGAAGGGTAAACGCAAGTTCTTGCAAAGCAGTGTAAGGTTGCTGCATACATTATTATTATACATTTTTGAACAACTACTAAGTTTAGCTACTTTTGGTACAGTTGGGCAGTGGTCCCCAGCCCTGTTCCCAGAGATCTAGCATCCTGTAGGTTGTCATTTCAACCGTAATTTGGCACACCTGATAAAGCTAAATTAGATGTCTAGCTGTTTAATGTGATGTGCTTTGTTACGGTTGGAGTGGAAACCTACAGGACGGTAGATCTCCAGGAAGAGGGTTAGGGACCACTGCAGTAGAGTTTTTTTGTTTGAGATTCCATGATGCTGACAATTGCCTACGTCCTTCTGGCTCAGTAGGCCTCTAAGGTCTCATTTTCAAGCCAAGGTGGATCACACCAGTGAAACAGCTTATCAGTTTAGCTCTCTGAGCCTTTATGGTTTGGCCAGTATTCATCCTCCATCTTATTATTTAACAACCCTCCTCATTCCTCTACCATCTGTTCCCACTGGAGACCTGGAATCCATTTTGGCCCAATACTGGTAGGCTTGTTTTTTTCTGTTTTCTTTTACATTTTTAAGGGTCTCCACTCTACTGTGACTAGTTAGCTTACACGAGCACACCGACGCCTGTCCGGCCATTCAGATCTGTACAGATCTGTGCTATTTTATGTTCTTTATTGTTCGTAGCTTGGAACAGTGCAGCTGATTTGAATGTTTTTTTTTTACATTTTAAAGTAATTATTCCGGGAGAGAACACAGAGAGAGAACGAGTTTTTGGTTGTGAGAGCACAGAAGAGACAAAATGAACTAACCTGGCTGGGCGAGCTGAAAAGCGGTCGTGGGGTTTGGTTTGGTTTAGTTTGTTATTTTGTCTTTGTTGTTTTACTTAATTGTTTTTGCCCGGAACCCATGAGGGAGAAGGGGGAAGGTGTTTTTCTTTATTTTCATGTCTGTGTGGGTGCGCTCTCTCTCTCTCTCTTTCTCTCTCTCTCTCTCTCTCTCTCTCCTCTCTCTCTCTCTCTCTCCATGTGGTATTTACGGTGCAAACCCGTAACTGCCGCATCTCCCTCCTAGGGACGTGTCACTGCGTGTGACACTGACATTTTAGCTACATTTTGCTTAACGCGTGAATGGCGGCCGAAGACTGTTCTTTGCATCCCTACGTGAACCGGTTTAACCGTGACCTAATCTACGAGTGAACCAGCGTTGGTGTATACAGCCAATTAGCTCGTTTAGCCAGGGTAATTGCCTTGCAAAGCCACTTCTGCAAGAACGCAATGGACAGGCTTACTCAACATTATGCCTATTTTCCGTCCTGGCACCAAACTAGCGTAGCAGCCTCCCCACTGCTGCCAGCACAGCAGATTGACTAACCACCTTCCCGCCGCTGACTGAACCCCCATCTCCGCGGAGAACACTCGGACCAAGCACTGGCCTACCCTGTATTTAGCCCCAATTAAAACACAACGTCCCTAACTTTTACTTACTGCGCCAAACCCTTTCCTAACCATTAAAGTAAGTACGTACGTGCATAAGTAAGTAAGAAAGAAAGAAACAGAGAGGAAAAAAAGGAAAGAAATAAAGAACAGCCTTGCTCTAATTGTGTAGACAGTAGATATTCTCCAGTGGTTGTTTTTTTTTTACTCGCTGGTTAGCTAAGTCAGTTGAAGTCAGTTGCCCCACATAATTTCTCTGGTCAATCGGGGGGGGGGGGGGGGGTTCAGTCTCTCTCTGCCATCTGGGCTAGAAGTGCAGTGCTTTGGCACGATGACTGCATGGCTTAGATGATCAATTGCAGAATGAATTGAAGCACTGACGGGCTGTTCAGGTTTTGTGGGGTGCAGGGGGGTACGTCTGCACTCTTCCAAACTGCATAGCAGTGGTAGAATGGACATGCAAGTCTCGTTGTGCATTTCAAACTGGGTGAAAGCTAAGGGATAAAAATGGATAAAAAAAAGTGTGTTCAAAGAAATTCTGTACTTTTGATATCTGAAAAAAAATTAATCTTATCCTTAATTAAATTCATTTTCAGTGCAAACAAACGTTTTTTTTGTTTTTCTTTACAATGAATTTCAGTAGTTCCTGAACTTGTCGAGCTGTTTGTAAAGACAAAAGATGATTGAACTGAATTGATTATTCACCTCAAAATTGGAGCTTTAAAAATCCCCTTCTTACCTCAGAAACATTAACTTGACATTGTCAGCTCTTCATGGTGTCTTGTTGCAGATTCCGGATTGAGATCTACATGACCCGCGACCTGAAATGAACGCCAGCCAATGCAAGGAATGGAATCCTCAAGATGCATTCGCTTTGATCGAACAACAGAATCACACAATCACCCTTTCAGCATCCATCAGAGCAGGACTCTGCAACATAACGATAACAACGGCACCATTGCACTTCATAAACAGTTTATTAACTTTTTTTTTTCTTTTTTTTTTTCTTGCTGAGGAGCTATCCAAGCGTGGGTGAATTTTCCGGCACAACAAGTTGGGTCAAAACATATCATCTCATTTAAGGTTGTTGAACCCTTTCAGAACTCAAAGATGGTATGAATCAGCCGTATAGGTGTATGCGCAGTTAACTAAACTGTGACTGGCAATTGAAACCCAGATTGCGAATATGTTCAAGGATACATTATCATGAAACAGCTGACCTTTTGTTAATCTTGCACAGTTTATTTATACATTTATTTATTTGCTTATTTTGTACTTACATTTCATTTGCATATCCCACACAGTGGGTGGCTATGAAATCCATATGATCCAGTTCAGAGCAGAAGGTAAGTTTTTAGTGATATCCCTCTCCTTCTAGTACACAGTATATCAGTGCAGTGTTAATTAGTTTACTCTACCCTGCTTAGCATATGTTCACAAATACACAAAATATTTAACATATGGAAATGCATATAAACTTGTTCATATATAACCACTCGATTAAACTTTTTCGATTGTATTTGTGCGGCACTTTTTAAAGCGAGACTGTCACAAAGGCAGTTTGGACATTCAAAAGAAAAAAGAAAAGAAAACAGGCCTGAACCCCCTAAAAGTGAGCAATTGAGGTAAAACAAACAAACAAAATTCCCCAGTGGGAAGCACACGGACTAAATATTTGCTCTTTGATCCGCAGAGGATCTCAAAGCATGTGTGGGATGGAGAGTGTTTGCGGTTGGATCCCATATGAATTATATTTTGATGGATTTAAGAACTGCAGATTATACCTAGAGAAATACAGAGGAAATATTGTGAGTATTTAAAAGTTTGGTAATATTATAATAAAAAAACAAGCAATGAAGCACTTTAATAAATATTACTTCTAGATAAATATTACTATTATAACACTGCGTGTGACACTTTTTTCTTTTTTGGTGTTTAAATACCTTTTCACTGTAATTGTATTTTATTTAAATTTTTTGCCCATATTTCACCCTATTTTGTTGCAGATTTGTCATATTTGCGATGTGTCGCTAAATTAAAGACCTGGTGGTACCCATAGTAGCTAACAGCATGACGTGCTTCCCCCATTCACAATGAATGCACACAGTCCTGTAAGATGATTCATTTTATTTTGACTTGATTTGAAAAAAACTGCTATACTACAGTGGGTAGTCATTTTGATTTCCACAGTTTTAATAGTAGAAGCTTCTGTTTTTCTTGTTTTGTTGTTCTTAGAAGTAATCCCAAGAGTTTGAACAGAGAAGGTGAACAAAACATTTTTTTTTTTTATTTGTATTTTTTTTTTTTTTACACCTGTTCAATTTGCTGTAACAGCAACAGCGATGGCTTGTTTACACTATATAGCAGAATACCTTTGATCACTCGCTCCATTGAGTGGAGATGAAGGAGAATGTACACAAAAAGAAACAAAATCAAATAAACCACATAAAATCGAGTTTGCCATTTTAGTATTCAGCTTCTATTGCTTATGCTACTAAACTGTAGACAGAAAGAATGGTATTCACTTAAGGTTCCATCAGGGAAAGTAAAAACAAAATGACTGAAGTCTGAATATTCTTTCAGTAAATGCATCATCCAGCGTGTGCAAAGAAAGCCGGAATTTCTGGCATATTCACAAAGGACAATGACCTACATGAGTATAGAATAGACATAGCATGTAAGGGATCTCTCTGTAATTCAAATGTGCTTCATGTGCTTGACAAACTTGTTGCAAAAGCATTGATACATAAATGACAGACAACAAACCCCCACATCCAAGAAGCAGGGAGAGGGAAAAAAAAAAAAAAAACACAAGCAACAACCCCCCCCCCCCCCCCCCCCCCCCACACACACACACACACAGAAACCCAGGTCAAAAGACATTTAGCCTATAATGTAACATGTAAGATCCCTGGTAATATTATTAATATTAATTTTAGCATTAGTATTAATGAGCTGCCATTCTATTGCGTTATCCTCTTCCCCCAGAAGTACTATTTATTTATTTGATTCTGATAGGTATTGAAATTGGTGAATTTACGCAGTGAAACTTGGAAAAATATTGACTTCTAATTAAGAAGTACTTGGGGCAGTAAAGTAAAAGGTGGGCCTCTGTCTCCACCTCTGCCAGGTTGCAGGGAGCACACAGCCTTTTCTCTTTTGGCTGCCAGGTTGCAGTGAGCACACACAGCCTTTTCTCTTTTGGCTGCCAGGTTTTCTGTGGTGACCAGTTCCAATGGGAGGGCTGTGGTCTCTGAGTCTGTACATTTTTAACGTGTGGGTTGTTTTGGGTTTTTTACTCAGTTCAGACAGGCAGTAATTTCGACAAAGTGTGCGGTAAATTTCTTGTTCTTGTATACCATGTGAAAATTGTTTATTGATAGCCAGTTATCCTAGGGGGTCTCTCTCTCTCTCTCTCTCTCTCTCCTCTCTCTCTCTCTCTCTCTCTCTCTCTCTCTCTCTCTCTCTCTCTCTTTCTCAAGGTAGGTCCACATGACGAGTGCTCAAGTGCTCAATTTTTCCCAATGATGCAAAGAAAGCCATTACCATTGAGTAAATACATGTTTATGGCAGGCAGCTCCATATCTCTTTATTTCACCATATCTCACTTTATTGATGGCCAGTTGTCCTAGGGGGTCCATCTCTTTATAGAACTGGTTGCTTTTCAGTGCCTTGTGCTGGTAGCAGTGTGGGTCTCTCTCTCTCTCTCTCCTCTCTCTCTCTCTCTCTCTCTCTCTCTCTCCTCTCTCTCTCTCTCTCTCTCTCTCTTTCTCAAGGTAGGTCCACATGACGAGTGCTCAAGTGCTCAATTTTTCCCAATGATGCAAAGAAAGCCATTACCATTGAGTAAATACATGTTTATGGCAGGCAGCTCTGTGTCCATTGATAGTTGCTTATCTCCACCATTTTAAGCCATTATGTGATATTTAAAAGAACCATTTTATACAAGCCTTTGTGTGGGAAAAAAGGAATCATTGCATGTTCCCTGGTCCATTTCCGAGATTTTATTAGATTGCTGTTTATCAATTTCACATTTGTCACATCTTCTTCTCCCTTCCGGATATTACATCTAGGAAGGAATTAATGGGATACACTATTTTGAAATGCGGGATGCTCACATTATAAATTCAGTCTGGATGGCGTATTGTCCATACAAAATGTACCAGTGTTCATGGACCTAACAGCCAGCATTCACGGTGTTGCTACATGGACAGATGGTTTGGTCCTACAGGAAATTTGTCAGCTTTTGGTCTGAGATTAAAAAAAAAGAAAATTTGACAATAACAGGGGGAAAAGGTGTGAAATGAAAAAGGGAGTTTAGATGGCAGAAGTCAGGCAAAGTGAAATAATACATCAAGAAGTGTGGAAACACGCCACGAAGAAAGAGACGCTACACAAGAGAAAAGCTTTAACATGGGCTGGGCAGAGCATCAGATTTCCTGTCAAAATAAACCGAAACTGGACTAAGCTTTTTCACACTCCATAACTTCAATGGGTACATCAGACAGGTTTAGTTTCAGTCAATTGGTGAATCGTGTGCAGTTTCACCAACCAGGGTGTCTACCACCTAGGTTTGCCTTGGTTTGACACATTGGTCCAAATCCATATTGTGATATTTCTGTTGCTGGATTGAATCTGTCTCATGTCCACTCTATGTTCCCCATCCAGCTCACATGTGCCACCTTGAATTATGGACCGCAGAGCTACAGGGCTGTCGGTATTGTCAGAGTAAAATTAAGAAACTCAGTCTGTATCTCCAATGTGTCCACAACTTGTGGTCAACAAGTTTTTTTCTTGGCCGATTGCCCGTCCCCCTTTGGAGTGGCTTGTGCCTGCCTAGTCCCATGCTGTTGTATCAAGGGTCGAAGTGAACAAAATTCATTCTGGAAATCCGTCCAAAAAGGTGGATTAAGGTTCAATCTCAAAATGTGTGCTTGAACTGCCACTCAAAATGTTGATGGGTGTTAAAGTAAAAAAATAAAAAAATAAAAAAATTGTAAAGTACTGTTGGGTTTCAGGTTCATATAAGTACTGACTTTTTTAAGGTCTGACAAAATCGATATTAGTAAAATTTGTTCTATGCTAAGCACCACAATATTACCATCAAAAATGTTTAAATTTTAACCTCTTTCTATAGAGACCAACCAGTATGTTAGGAAAATATGCTATGTGGTAATTCAGCTTGATTTAGGCAAAGGCTCGACATCAGGTCGATTTGACATAGAAAAGAGCTGGGTGGTTTGGATTCTTCACAATCAACTTCCGCATTTCTTTTAACCATCTCGGTTGGATTCAAACCCAAGCCCCTTCTCTGGCGTAACCTCTCAGCTATATCTCTGGAGGCCTTCTTCATCCTCAGCAGCACCTTGAAGGAGATTAATCTCCTTCACTGGGGTAGCGTTATGCCAATGAATGTTGACCCTTAATAATGGAATATCATTGCAGGCCTATAGAAAAAGGTTATCAAAGAAATAAGCTTTCTTCCAAACTTAAGGTCACAACTATTCAGTACCCTCATCAATTACCCGTTGTTCTGCAGATGGAAATGTTGTGTAATGCTCTGTATACATTACAAGCTGCACAGATGGACTATTACATTGTCAGCCAGAGGCCCATAAGAGAGCCATAATTTAAAGGGAAGAAATAAGGGATAAATAAGGGTCTTCTGAGATGCCGAGTGTGCCCTTGGCTGACGTCGAATCTGTTTTTCATATGATCATCTGAAGGTATTGCCTCCATGTTAGAGGCAACACAAACACACACACACACACACGCACCGTGACAGAAATGAAAACTCAGCAAATAAAAAAGCTTTGTGCATACCTTTGGAAGCCTGAGGGAGTAGTTATCTGGTTATTGCTGTAACACACCTCTCAGTGCGAGGCGAGAACATGGCAACGTGTCTCCTTTTAATACCCCCCATCGTTCTCCACTTCCTTCTGCTCATACTCTCACGTCTGGAGTCTGGATAGAGCCGTTCGCCTCAGTCCTCTGGAGGCTGACAAGGGAAGGAAGAGACTCCCTCAACATTTGAACACACTTCCTGCTCAGAACTTTATTTTTGGATCTATTTAACAGGAGCATCCTCCTGGAGTTTCTCTTCATTTGCTTATTCCTTCCATTCACAATACATTACATTATTCTGATCTAATAATTCCTGGGGTTTATGTGGTCAGTCAGCATTATATTTTAAGTATGTGTGTTGTTTACGTCAACCCAACATTACTTCTCATTATTATTTCCCAAAAAAAATCATATTTTTTCAAGAACTTAAATAATTTGATGACATACGCATGTTATGGCCAACATACTGTTTTGGGTCAAATTGCAGTTGACATTCCCTGTCTTGACTCAGGTAAGGCTGACCAACAGCTCAGGTTTAAATAACCACCACAGTATTTGTTTGCAAAATCAGTTCATAATGCCATAAATAGTGTCTATTATTCCCAGGTTGCCTCCTGAACAGAGTTATGTCCTAATATCCTAAAAGTGTAAAGAAACACACTTTTTTTTGGTTAAATGGAGGATTATACCCCACCCTCTTCAAACTCAAATGAGGGATTAACTGGGGCCCGCCAATACTGTGGGCCGGGACTCACAATCTTCTGAATTACTGCCGTTATCTAAGCACCAAATTTAAACAAACTCTTCCAAGATGAATATAATGCAATTTGAAAGCAGTGAAAGGATAAATTAGAAGACATTTTCTTTCATTGTGTGAGATCAGCAGAGCAGAGGAAGTGAAATTATTTCAGACTCCAGGCTTACAGTGTGATACAATTACGGGCCTAATCACTGGCTTCTTCTGCAGCTCCGCAGATATGGCATAGTGGAGGGAAGAGAAGGAAACTTTGTGGAGTTGGGGACAAAAGAACACACATAATGAAAATTGGACATGTGTACCATGATTACCTGGATCTCTCCAGTACTATGGCAACTGTACTGGAAATGTAAACAGGAAACAAAATGATGGATCAAAATGATGATTTTTTTTCTCTTTCTCTTTTTTTCCCCATTCATTTAATGAATCAAATAAATAAATACAAAATAAAGAATATAAAAGATAAAATAAAGATCCTCATAGATTTTTCTCACTGTGTTCAATTCGAAGTGGCTGACACAGTGGCAGTAATAGTATTTTGGCATTTTGTTGGAGCTGCTCTGGCGAGGTTCTGGCCTGCCTTCTTTCCAGCCAAACACTCACCCAGCTGATCCACCCACAAAAATCATTCCCACTAGAGCAGTGGTTCTTAACCTTGTTGGAGGTACTGAACCCCACCAGTTTCATATGCGCATTCACCGAACCCTTCTTAATTGGAAAAATAAAATATGATTTTTTCAAATTCAAAACATAGGTATATGTTTTACTGGTGCACAAAATGAACTGTGCATCAACATCACTGTGTTCAAAGAACAAAACCAGCAAAACATGATTTTCACACAAAAACAAAAACATAATAATGAATACTTACTGCAAATCAGTGTGACTTCTGCTGTTGCCTTTCAGAGACCAGTTCAGAAATGCGCGGCTTCACCTTGGCAAGTGCCACTCTCATGTCCATTTTCGCAACAAAGTCTGTTCCTTTTCTTCGTTTTTATGTCCTCCGCCGAACCCCTGAGACTGACTCACCGAACCCCTGGGGTTCGATCGAACCCAGGTTAAGAACCACTGCACTAGAGCCCAAATCCCCATTTCCAAAGTCCTGCCTCAATTAATAAAAAATTCAGTAGACATTTATTTGGCATTGATTAAACTACAAAATCCAAATATTTAGTGAATTTTTGATATAACAGAAGCAAGTTTTGGGCAGGCAGATCAGTTAAGCACCCTGTTATTATTATTGTAAAAATTACGATTCTTAAAGCCACTTAGCCGAGATTATTAGTTTCTTTCATAAGTAGCTACTTTCTGACCTGTGGTCCTCCACGCAGCACAATGGCGCAGCAATTTCAATGACTGACCTTCACATGCGGTTTAAATGGGTAACTTCTGCAAGCTTGACAAAGTTGTCCTTGTTTCTTATGAAAGAAAATGAATAAATAAGGCACCATACATTGTTTCTGTCTTTCTGTTTTGAGAGTCATTTATCAAAAGCGAATGTCCCTATGTGTGGTGTAAAATGAAAAGACGCACACAGGTACTCCATCAAGGAAGAGGGTATATTTTCGGCAACAAAAGGAAAAAAAAAAGCTGAGCACTCAGACGAGAGCACGCCTTTGGGTCCGCCTCGGTCGGAAAGAACCCCTGCTGACGAGACGTTGCGACAAAATCAGGGCCTCATTTGTTGCACCTGCTCTGATTAGAGTTGCAGTCTGCTACCTGCTTCTGCCAACGCCAAACGCGTATGATTCTTCCCTACGTCAACACCAGTAAGATTAACTGCCTACAAGAATAATTCAATTCCACCACATTCTGCCTGTATCTGATTAAAGTTAACAGTGCCAACTGTGTTTAGACACTGGTAGCTGAAACTAATGGAAGCAGGCAAATTTGACCTTTACTGAAGTATTGCAAATAAATTTCATACTATTTACAAAAAAAAAGAAATAGGTCGTCCTATTGTTTACACATTTACAAAAAAATAAAAATGTGTAAAGATTTATATTATAATATTGCATTAGCAAAAAAAACAAAATGCTGCAATAATCAAAGCACGCCTTATGTTATTTCACATAATATCTGAAAATCGTCCATTAGACATTCTGAACATTTCAATGGTGAAATTAATGATAAAAAACAATGAATGATTAAAATTGTAATAATGGCTACAAGATTAATCCTTTCCATCAACACATGCACCAAAAACACCCTGACCTTTCATTTCAAAAGGAGCATATTTCTTTAAGAATTTCATGGGCAGGTTTGCTCACGTATTTAAGTTATTAAGTGTACTGTAGGCCGACCTTCAGTATGTTCTATCAATTTTCCATTAAAATATTTTCCTGGAACTCAAGGTTAAAATCCAAGGTCAGCAGTAGAATGAGGGAATTGTTTCCCACAGATGCTTATGCTGAGCGTTCTGGACTAGTGATCAGAAACCTTGTATATTGTTCTTACATTGTTGAAAAGAGTGTAGTCTACTTCCTGCAATTCTAAGAACCCCCAAAAATGTATTCTGTAATCACACTGAAGAAATGGTTCAGGTTTTTGAAGGACTTTCTGCACTCTGTGTACTCTATGTGCCGCTGTGTTCGTTCCTTGCTCCCTTGAAAACATTTTTTTGATTATCAGGGGGTGATAGAAGGCTTAGTGTAAACGTTCCCTCCCTTCATGATACTACGAGCATATGAAAATATGATTCTTGGCAGATTCCGACCCCCATCACAGATTTGGTTTTTATCCTTAAATGGTGCCCCCATATCACAGTTTACGGATGTGCCATGGTAAGAATTAATTACATTTGATTGCAAATGACCACACGCTTCAGCTATAACCACACACACATGACCACACGCTTCAGCTATGACCACACGCACATGACCACACGCTGGAGCTAGGTCTATACAGAGTCCACTCTGCCATTGTAAAGCGAAAAGGAAAAGCACAATGAATGATTAAAAAAATAATAATTTATATAAAAAAGCATTAATTGTAGATTTATGAGGGATTAGCCTTAATGCATGTGCCGGAATCAGAAGTTAAAAAATGCATTACGCATGATTATGCAGGCTCGTAGGAGATTAGGCCTATACTCCGAGCCATGGGGTTTATTTAAATGATGCAAATTTTCACAGATCGGATTCACAGATGGCAGACGGCCTGTATGGGTCGGGGTGGGGGGGGGTGGGGGATGTTACTCTGCAATGGTGGGGGGCGGGGGGTAGAGAGGTGCTCTATGCAAAGTTATCCTTAATTGGCTCACCAGCATATCACCCCCCC